>SNQJ01S0042869.1:43693-86455 GCA_010110895.2 Picea sitchensis | reverse complement strand
AATAACCTCTTTATACTATCTTCTTTATACTATCTTGATCTTATCTTATTATTTATTTCTTATCCTATCATGATTTATTTTAAATTAAATGACATCGTATTTTTAATAATATCAATATTCTATAAAGTTAATTTTCCCTCTATTTTTATTTTTTAATGATGTAGTACAAATTAAACGTTTTTATATAGATTTTTCTAAGTCTTAAGAAGCTTCAACTATAGTTTAAAATAATTTTAAGAATTTTATTTTATTTTTAATGAGAAAAAACAATATACAAATAAAATTTTAGAAATATTCTCAACATTGATTTATTTCACCATCCTAGATCCATTTAACTCTGGATCTATCAAATGTGACAGGGATAAAATATCTAGAGGTGAAAACCTTTAACCTTTCCTCAAGTTTTGCACTCTAAAAAAGGTTTTCACCTCAAGAGATTTGATGCCTCTATATGCTTGATAAATTAGGAGTGAAATGGATCTAAGCTAGTTGTTTATCATAGAGCTGACATATTTTTATTTATTTATTTATTATTATTATTATTATTATCTAAATGTGTTACCTTACATGAACATCTCCTCATACTGGGTTGTGTGTGTGTGTGTGTGTATGTGTAAGCTAATCAAACTAGACCATGAGCGTAACAAAAGAGTCTTGAACCTCATAATTTTTGGCATAAAAGAACAAAAAGAGAAGGATACACTAGCAATCGTAAAAGAAGAATTAAATAATAAATCACAAATTGATACAACTTACCTCATAGAAGCAAAGAGGCTAGGAAAAGTAATTGATCAAAAAGATAGGTTCATCCGTGTCAAAGGAATTTGTAATGACCATAAATATATCATACTTAGTAAATCTTTGTGCTTAAAAGGGTCATGGATATTTATAAATGAAGACCTCATTCCCGAAGACCAAGATGAATTAAGGAAGGAAGTTCAGAAGGTAAAATAAGCCAGGAAATAAGGAAAATGGGCAATAATTAGAATCAAAAAGTTATTGTTAGGGATAGAGACCAGAAAGATAATAATAAATCGGAATTTGGGACACTCAGGATCCCTTTTTGGAACTGTCGTGGCTTTCTATGGTGCAAAGTTCCTATGATAAGTTGGATACCGAGTGATATTGATATTATCTATCTAGTTGAAACTTGGGAGCATGAGGAGTCTAAGGTCCCTAACATAGAAGTATTTGTCTTATGATCGTCATGGAACAAAAAATCCCACCGTAGATGGATAGGATGCATAGTTTGTTATATTAGAAAGAACATTTATCCTCACATTCAACTTCATAAGATTGACCCTCTCAATTAGTACATTTGGATAGAAATTTCAGACACCAATGCTAAGAACATGTATATAACAATTTGTTATTTTGCACCTATTAATTCTACTTTTTATAAGAAAAACAATCTAGATAACAATTGTCCCTATAATAATTTAGAACAAGATATTTATAGTTTGAAAAATGATGGTAATATCCTCCTCCTATGAGACTTTAATGCTAGGAATGAAACTAAACAAGCTATTCTAAGTATTGATTCCAACCATAATCCTTTATGGCTATATGAGGACCTTGTTTTATCTAATAGCTACAAAATAACCTCTGAAGACCTAATTGAGAATTTGTTTGGTACTCAGTTGGTCAAGCTCTGCAGATCTCAAGACCTAATAATTTGCAATGGAGTAATGAAGTGGCCAAAATCCAACCAGATGATTTGTATTCATGGGCTAGGTAGTAGTGTTGTGGATTATGTGATATATGATATCCCCGTTTCCAAACAAATAACAACTTTTGACCTTTTAAGTGACCATGAGCTTGACTCTGATCATAAACCTTTAACCCTAACTCTAAATGTTTCCATGCATAGGAGCACCATTGAAGAGAATTATGATAATTAAAGGAATTTGTGCTTTTACAAAAGTAAAGTTGACATTTTCTTAAAGGATTTAAATAGTCAATTAAATATCCTAACTTAAAGGATAACATTGAATATCTCTATCATAGTTTTACAACTACCCTTTCCACTTATGTTAAGAATTTTTCTTTCAAGGTGTCCTATAAAAAGAATAATAGAACGACCAACCCTTGGTATGATAAAGAATGTGAAATTGCTAGGAAAACCATTAGGGATGCATGATTCCTTAAAACTCTATAAGATCAGTACATACAAAGCCCTAATTAAAAGGAAAAAAAAAACACTATATCAATAAAAGGCAAGTGCAACTTTCACAACTATTTAAGTTGGATCCTAAGAAGTTTTGGAGCCAAATTCTAAACCGCAATACTAAATAAAATAATAGGATTCCCTTAAGGGATTGGAATTCCTACCTTAAAAGTCTTTACAAGTTCCCTAATGCCATGGAAACCATTCCTATTGTCCCTACAAAGGAAGAAGGTTTTTCTTTAGATGACATAGAGTTCGAGGTTAAGCGGCTTGCAAATGGTAAAGCTAAGGACATTGAAGGCTACCAAGATGAATTTTTTAAAATCGAAGGGCCTATCCTTATCCCTCACACACATAAGCTATTCAATTGAGCAACCAAGTAGGGGTTTTGTAAACCCTGGACGCAAAGCCTCATTGTTCCTATTTTTAAAAATTGGTAAAGAAACATTCCCTCTAATTATAAGACCATTATGATTCGCCTGATTTTAGCCAATTTTTATGGAATTATTTTGGAAAAGAAGATTTTCCTTTGGCTAGAAAGTCACAGTAAAATATCTAAAGACCATGCCGAGTTTAGGAGATATCATTCAACTGTGGACCATATTGTTACCTTTAGGATCATTGTAGAGGACTTCCACAATACTAAAACCAATATTTTTTGTTGTTTTGTTGACTTTAGAAAAGCTATTAACATAATTCTAGGAAAAACCTTTTGGAATAGGTTGGAAGATAAAAGTGCCTCTTTCGAGTTGAGGGTTGATGCAATAATGATGTATGAAAATGTTATTTCTAAGTTTAAAATCACTGAAATTTTGGCCAAGATATTAAGCATAATATGGAGTCAAACAAGGTTGTCCCTTGTCCCCTACTTTCCTTTTCCATATGCATTGACAATTTAGAAGGTGGCTTGGAAGAAGTAGGTTGTGTCGACCCTACTCTCCTTTGGTATGGTCATCAATCTTCTTATTTATGATGATGATATTTTCTTATTGAGGATTCCCATGATAATGAAAACCAACTAAGAATCCTCAAGGATTTTTTCTCCAATATGGGTATGGATGTTAATATTGATAAGGCCAAGGTCATGATTATTAAATCCAATAAGATCCCTTATGATACCTTAGGATATCTGAAAACAAAACTTGGAGGAAGTGACTTCATACAAATAGCTTGGAATTGATATTCACCACAAGCTCAATTAGATTATAGCATTGAAAAAAGGACTATTGGGGATGGAAAGCTTATTATGGGCTTGAAAACCATTGTAAACTAGCTGATCTTTGGGTTAGATAAAACTCCTCTTTAGTTGATTTACAATTGTTTTCTTTATGGATGTGAAGTCTTGGTTTGTAGTATCTCTCGTGAAACCTAGATAAAGATAGAGAAAATACACAAGAATTTTATAACCTATAATCTCAAAATTAAGGAAATACATCCTATCCATCCTCCTCTTAGAGAGCAGGTCTCTCCCCATTGAGCTTGGATGTGAATATATACCTAATGTATAGAACAATTTAAACAACATGCAAGATAAGAGGCTACCTAAAATTATTTCAGGAGTGAGTCATAACCACCATCGACTCAAGAGGATGGCATAGAAAGATGCTAGATCTTGGCTAAACTATTTGGGAATCATGGAAGACACCATTTCTTAGAATAAAGATACTATTATTAAAAAAAGCGTCAAATAAAAATTTAAGGTGAAGCGTGGTGTTATAAAGAGTTGGAGGAAAATGAAAATGAAAGGTATTATGGATGTAATCCCACCTATTCTAAGAAGATCAACATTATCTGTTTTTTCCAAGTGTAAGGAAAAAATAAGCATTGCTAAGATGAGACCAATTTCTCATGATCTCCATAGTGAAGCTGGGCATTGGTCAATTCCTAAAATGCCATGGGATGAAATATTGTGTCACCTTTGTGAAACTAAGAAGGATGAAGATGAAAAGCACTTTCTCTTAGATTGTCTAGCCTATACCCACATATTATATGCATTTCAAAATATTTGTCCACCTACCTTCCTAACCTCTTAACTCAACAAAAGTATGTTGATCTTGGAAAACTTCTCTTAATTCTTTTAGAGCATGAAACACAATTCTAAAGAATCTCAAGTAATCCTTACCCTCTTAAGCTCTAATAGACCAATTTGGTCTTAGTGGATGTTAATCATCATCATCACATCATCATCATCATCATCATATATATATATATATATATATATAATGGAGTGGACACAAATTTTTAATCCTTTATTATTTTATATATTTTATTATTATTACATGAACAATCTCCCCATACTAGGTTGTAGAGTGACTCCCGACTAAATAAACTATATTTTGTTTAATTATGCAAATTTCAAACTATGAATTTGAATAAGAAAAACTTGAGAAAAAATACTTTGTGAAACCTCATAGGTTCATATGGATCATACATATAATGATTGATCATCTAAGAAATAATAGGAAAATTATTAGTAGCCTCCCAAACATATATTATAGTTATTGGTTGAGAATCAAAATTCTTTAAGGGTGATTTTAAGCTAATGATGGCTTCTCATGATGCCTTAGTGGCAATACAAACTTGGAAAAACATCAATGCATTAACTTGGATGGATTATTCAAGGTACTTTTACAATGAATTTTTATTATGGTGTAACAATATGAAACATAGAAAATTGAAATACATTTCCGAATATACAACTTTACTCATAGACATTGTGAATAAATAAGTAAAATTTGATTTTTCTAAAAGTGGTATCTTATTTTTTCCAATAAAATATAAGGTATATGTTTTCATTCTTGTAGGTGTTGAGTGTCTTAACTATGATATTTAAGTTCAAAACTTGTATGTAGAGAACCCATTTTTATTGTGCCATGTATTTTTTAGAAATTTTTAATATTAATTTTATATTATTTTTAAAATTATCAAAGTCCAACATATGCCTGAAATTACCATGTTTTTTGTTCATGCAGGCTAAAATGGTCTTAAAATGATCAAAACATTATTTTTTAAATGCATTAGGTATCGATCTCATCTTTTGCCACATATAACTCATTTGAGTAATGGTTAAGATGAGAAAAAGGATTATAGCATAAATAAGAGGTATGCATATTTTAGGATTTTGATACATGTGAAGACAAAATAGTTTAAAATAGTAAACAATATATTTTTTAAATTATATATTTAATCGCATAGCCGAATCCATCTATGTCTATAATTTAGTCAACAAGCCCAATTGTTTATCCTATATAAAATAGCGTCAAAGAAAAATATATAGAGGGGTATTCACAAAATGGTTTTTATGAGATTTGCATATTGAACCACTAGGTTTGTCATCCAGAACCTAAGTCCAAGCCAACCAAGTCAACATACACCTTGTCAATCCTGCCCAAAATTGGGTCAAATAAGTGCACATGCGGCTATGGGAGTGATGCATGCTCCTAGAGTGCACACGTTGCTACAAGGTTTCGTGCATGCTCTTTTTATTTCTTTGTCCCCCTCTCACACACTCACACCTCTCTCTCTCCCCCAATGCCACTATATCTCTCTATCTGTATCTACTCCTCTCTCCTGCATTTACCTATCTCTCTACCTCTTCTTTGCACTCTCTCCCTCTCCTCTCTATTTCTTTCTTATGCCTTTATCTCTCTCCCTCCACACTTTTCTACCCCTCTATATATCTTCTCTCTCTCCCTCCCTCCTAACACACTCACTCTCTACTACCTCCCTTCTTTTTTATTCCCTCTCCCTCCCCACTCTCCCACATAAACACTTTATATCCCCCCTCTATGTATTCCTTTGTCTCCCTCCACTCCTCACACACACAATTTCTATTCCTATGTCTTCCTCTCTCTCCCTCCCACACTTTAACACACTCACTCTACCTCCATCCTTTTTATACCTCTCTACCTCCCTCTTTTTCTTCCTCTCTTCCTTCACATTCTCCCATATGCACTTTCTATCCCCCATAATCTATTTATGTCTCTCTATCCCCCTGCCTCTATCTCTCCTTCCTCTCACAATCAATTTCACTCTCTCTCACCCCTCCTCCCTCCTCCCCTCTCTCCCCCCTCCCTCTAACTATATCTTTTCTCATAATCAATCTCCTCTCTCTTCACCCCATCCTTGTTCAACACCCCCCTCTTTCTTTCTTTATCTTCAGCCCCTTCACACTCACACATTCTCCTCTCTACCCCTCTCTTCCCTCTATCTCTTCCCCTCTATCCCACTATCTCTCCTCTCTTTCTCTCCTACATCACCACATCTTTTTTCTCTCTCCTATACCCTCCCCCACAGTTTCTCTCTTTATGTCTCTACCCTCCTTATGTATATATCATCCCTTCCTCTCTGATCAATATCCTCTCTCTCCACCCCCTCCTCCCTCCCCCTTTCTCCTTCCACTCACTGTATCTAGGTCTCTCTCATGCATCTACCCTCCCCATTTCTCTCCCCCCTTCCTCTCACTCTCCTCCATCCTCTCTTTGTCTCCCTCTCCTCCTCTCACAAACTTAAACACTCCTTGTCCAACCCTCTCTTTCTTTATCTTCCCCCTCTCACTCACATTCTCTCTCTACCCCCTCCTCACTCTATCTCTCCTCCCTCTCTTCTCTCTTCTCTCTTTATCTCCATGTCTACCCTTTATCTCTCTCATTGTTAGTCTCCTCTCACTATATCCCCCCTCATGTCTCTCCTCTACTCTCCCTTCATTTATCTCTTTTCTCCATCTCTTCCCCCTTCCTCTATATCCCCATTCCTCTCAAAATCATTCTCCTCTCTCTCCCTCTTTTTCTTTCTCATTGTTGTTAGTCTCATTATCTCTCCACTCACTATCTCTCCTCTCTCTCTCAGCACATCAGCCCTCCCCATTATGTCTCCCCCTTCCTCTTATCTCTCTACATTATCTCTTTGTATCCCTCTCCTCTACTCTCCCACAAAAGTACTTGTGATCCACCCCATTTTGCTTTCTCTTAGCCCTCTATCACTCACACATTGTCTCTATGCCCTCCTCATCCCTCTATCTCTCCTCCTCCCTCCCCATTATCTTTCCTATTGTTCTCCTACATCTACCACCTCTTTCTCTCTCCTCATTGTTGTTATTATCACTCTCTATATCCCCCTCCCACCTCTCTCATATAATCTCCCCATTTCTCTCTTTATATCTCTCTATCCCTCTTCCCTCTATCTCCCCCCTTCCCTCTCTCTCTCTCTCTCTCAGCTTGTTTAGTCTCTCTCTCTCTCTCTCTCTACCCCATAATTCTCACCCTCTCACTCCTCTCCTCTCTACCTCCCTCTTATTCTACCTCTCTCTTCCTCCCACACATTCACACATACACCTTTCTATCCCCATTAATCTGTTATGTATATCTCTGCCTCCCCTTTCCTCTATCTCCCCCTTCCTCTCTGTCAGGTTTAACTCTCTCTCCACCCCCTCCTCCTCCATCCCTCTCTCTCTCCCACTCCTCACTATCTCTCCTCTCTGTCAGGTCTCATTCTCTCTCCACCCCATCTTTTCACCCCCTCTCTTTCTTTCTCTCACCCCTCCTCACCCCATAGGGTTCTCTCTCTACCCCTCCTCCCTTTTATATCTCCTGTCCATGCCACTATCTCTTCTCTCTTTCTCCTACATCTACCACCTCTTTCTCTCTCTCCTCTACCCTCCCCATTTCTATTTATGTCTCTCTACCCTCCTTCCTTTATCTGCCTTCCTCTCATGGTCAATCTCACTCTCTCTCCATAGCTTCTCCTCCTCTCTTTCCCCTCCTCTCCGCTATGTCTCTCTCTCTCTCTCTCATGCATGTCACCCCTCCCCCACTTTCTCTCCCCCTTGCTCTCACTCTCTTCTGCATATGCCCTCCCCCACTTTCTCTACCTCCCTCTCCACTCAAACCTCGTGCCCATCCCCTCTCCTCCACATTCTCTCTGCCTCCTCCATATATCTCTCCCCTCCCTCTCGCTATCTCTCCTATCTTTCTCTCCTACATCTACCACCACCTTCTCTCTCTCATTGTTAGTCTCACTCTCACTATATGCCCCTCCCTCTCTCCTCTTCTCTCATTTATGCCTTTATGCCTCTTCCCCTTTCCTATATCTCCTTCCTCTCACAATAAGTCTCATTCTCTCTCCACCCTTCCTCCCTCCTTTCTCCTCCCCTCCCTCACATATCTCTTCCTCTCTCTCCATACATCCCACCCCTACCCACTATGTCTCCCCTTCTTCTCACTCTCTCTCTGCTCTCTTTGTCTCCCTCTCCCTCCTCTCACACTCAAACACTCCTTTCAACCCCCTCTCTTTCTTTCTCTTCCCCCTCCCACACTCACACATTCTCTCCTCTACCCCTCCTCCCTCTATTTATCCCCTCCCTCCATTATCTCTACTATGTTCTCTCCTACATCTACCACCTCTGCTCCATCTCATTTTTAGTCTCACTCACTATATCCTCCCTCTCTCCTCTACTCTCTTTTTTTTTTTTTTTTTTTTTTTTTTTTTTTTTCTCTCTTTCTCTTTATCTCTATATCTCTCCTCTCCACCCCTCCTCCCTCTCTTTCTCTCTCCCTCCTTCTCACTATATCTCAGCTTTCTCTCTCATGCATCTACTCCTCCCACTTTCTCTCTCCCCCTTCCTCTCCTCTCTCTACCCCCTCACAGACAGAGACCTAAACCATGACCTAGACCATGACCTGAACCACAACTTAGAGCTAGGACCCCCCTCCTAGACATAGACCTAAACCATGACCTAGACCATGACCTAGACCACGACATAGAGCTAGAGATAGATTTAGACGATGACCCAAATATCGACATAGACTATGACATAGAACTAGTTATAGATTTAGACATTGATTGACCTAGAGCTTGACAATGCCCAAAATAATGAAACCTATCATGACTTCTTGTTGTTCCTCTATTACTCATTGTATTTAACCTGCACATAGTTCTTGATTAATCCACTAACATAAATAATATTACTTTGTGCATCCATGAAATCAAAGCTCATACCTACTCTACCCGCCTCAAGTAAATTCATATCAACAAAGAAAACAAACTACAAAAGAAAAAATGTAAATAAAATGAATGAAAATGATGTTCTTTTTGGAGCTCATTTTCTGATCTCCAACCCTTCCCAGAAAATATAGAATATAACCCTAATCATAATCTAATCTGATCAGACACTCTAAAGGTTGCACTGCAATATCACATCTTTCCGCCTCTAATGATCATTTCAACTTAGGTGTACTACAATCTCATGATGTCTAGGCCTCCAAATGGTTCATTGCAATCTCATTATCTCTCTGCCTCCAAAAAATCATTTCAATTTGGTTTCACTATTGATGCAAGAGAATCGTTCCACCTTAGCACGTGCCAGTTGATTAGCATGATTGGTGCGCATTCAAGGAAGGGAGAGGCACCACTCTCTCATTTTTTCCTTCGACATCTAAATCGTGATTAAGGAAATTGATGTTGTCAGGATAGTAGAGCAAAGGTGTGCCTTCGCACAAGTTGTAGATGAGGTCACCATTNGATTGGTGCGCATTCAAGGAAGGGAGAGGCACCACTCTCTCATTTTTTCCTTCGACATCTAAATCGTGATTAAGGAAATTGATGTTGTCAGGATAGTAGAGCAAAGGTGTGCCTTCGCACAAGTTGTAGATGAGGTCACCATTAAGTGGTTGATAGTAGGAGGGATTTGCATCTGAGTCAGATCAGATTTCCATCATTGTAATCTGCCTCATTAGTCATGCATTTTGAATGGTGATTATACACCACTAGCTTAGCTTGGAGGGAATCTCGTTGAGCCCCTCTTGTATAAAATCTTGTATTGTTTCCAGTAGAGAATATATAGAGAGGTAGAGATAGGATAGAGGAGGTAGCATATTGTAGAGAGATGAGACCCAATCATATTCTGGTCTCACATATTGTAATGGACATTCCACCATTAATAGAAAAATAACATATTTTCATGTTTGTCAATTTCTGTATAATGGATGTTTAATTGTAAATGTCATTCATATGAGTTTGTGTTGTAGATGTATGTTAGAAATCGTCTGCAGGGATAGAATTATAATCCTCTATATGTGAGTGTGTTGAATTATTTTTGGTTCTCTAGGATAAGTGCAATGAGATCGCAACAGAGAGTTGAGACTCTATGAGCCAATGCAAGGAGTGCATGTCCAAACTCATTCGAGTTAGAAGAGAATCTACCAGGAGGGCACACCAAGATAATTCACAGAAATAGAAGGGAATTTCAAGGTTGTTTAATACCTTGGAAATAAAGGCTTTGTGGGAGAAAGCGCAACACAAAGTTGCTGAACACTCTGTAAGACTCTTCCAGGAGGGCATTGAGCTAGTGTGAGAGCGCATAGGAGCAACACATTCTAGAGTGTTGGAGACATCGAGAGAGCCCCGGGGTTGCTGAAAACTATGAGGAAGGAAGGATTTGCAAGAGTGCATCAACCAAGGAAAGGAGATGGGTTAGGACTTCTGGAGGGGCTCAGGGAGAAGCCATCAGAAGGCTGAAGCGAGTGTAAGGAGTGCGCCAAGGATACAACAAGTTCATCTTAAAATATTAGGAAGAAGAGCGTGGATTTGTTGGGAGAGAACTAGAAGATCCACAGAAGGACACAGGAGAACTGAGAACCTTGAAGGTTTCAAGTCGAGAAAAATCTTAGAAGGACTAGCGCAGAACTCGACAACGAGTGTAGAAGAAAAGCCGAGAATAGTCTAAGTCTCAGGTAAAAAGAGTGTTAAGTATCAACAAGGAGGAAGGACTCACCGAAGTCCTGAAGGAAGGCATAATCATCCATCTTCAGGAGGATACAGGTGGCAAAAGATCAGGATATCCAAGATTTGGAGGTTCAGGAGGTTTGCCAAGAGTAGACCAAAATCTTCGCAAAGTCACAAAGTGCGGTTTGAATCCAGACTATTGGATCTGGAAGGGACGTGTGGAAGAAATGCACACAATTCTGAGGATTAGTACTCCAGGAGATATCCAAGGAATATAGAAAGAGACTCTCGAAGGTCGGAGTCTGAATAGATCATAGCCATCGATCAGAGGGAAGGATGGGGACCATTGATCCTCATGTCATTTAAGTTCGTTGATTCAGAGTTCGGGAACATAGGATTTGGTTGTCGTGGGAAAAGTCGAATCCCGAAGTTGAAGATATTTTTGTGGTTTAGCCCTGGGACACCGCCCAAGGTCACATGATAGAAAGGGCCTAGCACAGAGAACGAGTGTCGCCGCCAACTTTCTTTGAAGGGCCAAGAAGAGAGACGCAGGGTTAAGAGGACCCACACTTTGGAGAAAGAAGGACCTGTGGTAAAGTTTATCGGGTTCCAATAGGGAGCCGAAGAGTCACTTAGACTCAGGGGTTCAAACGATCCTAGACTGAGAGGTCACACAAACCCAGAGGGGTAGGGTTTGTGCCAACTACAATATCATAATCTATAAATCTCCACATGGTCATAATTTCCATTTTAGTAGGTTCCATTCCTCCAAATATCTTGTCACCAGACCTAGAGCTTGACGTAGACCTTGTTTCCCCATCCATCTAGTTGCACAACTACTAATGTGATATTTTGGATTAGTGCCTCCCTTATAGACTGCCATAGTAAATGTGTTTGTAATATTCTGAAGAACCTGAGGTTCATGTGTAGTTTCGAATCTATCATTCATAGCAATAAGAAAATTTTCCCATGTGGAAAGATCTTCCTTATGTATCACCCACCATCTGGATGGAGTAGCCCTAAGAGAAATATCTAGGGTAGGAATCCTCTTCCATTCCTCAAACTATTGCTCCATATTATTAATAAATGAATGTAATTCATATACCCTGTCATATACTGGAAGGTTACAGATTTCAGTTCCTATCCAGTGTACAAGCTTGACAGTTGCACAATGTCTAGTAGAAATCTCATGCCTACCCTGTTGCTAATCATTGAATGCATCTTTGGATTCTCCATCAAAGGTATTGATTCTCCTCCATCTCATTTATCCATCTGCTATAGGATTGATATAATCTAACCATTTCCCTATTGTAATATGAACCTATACCACCACATAGAKCTATATCTAGATTCAGATGTTGACCTAGAGTTTGATGTAGAAAATGACATAGACCCCCCTAGCTCCATATAATCATAGAAATAGCTTATACTCAATCCTTAACCCCATCTTAACTCGATCCTTGAGTGCACTATTCATATACCTTATGTACAACCCTTGCACTCACATCACTCACATCTTGGTGCCATAAACATTTCTCTATCCTTGATAACACTTTCAATCCTAAACCCTTAGGCCTTATTTGTCTCCATACCCCTATACATTTTTATTCATAAAATGGTTTGGTGGATATTAAATTCTATATATGTTGCATTAAGAGCACACATATGCTCCTCTAAATTGACTGAGTTGGTCATTTATACTCAGAAAGAACATGCACACGTTCCTAGAATGCGCATGCGCTTTAGTGCGCAAGTATTCTAGGAACATGTGTGCATTCCTGCTGGGCATATTTTAGTACCAAGCACACCCCACCTCATCTATCTCATGGTTGAGAAATGATGTGACAACTTCAGACAAAAGCATCCTGCATAGGCAAGTTTTTCTTTTTTTAGCATTCTTGTTAGATTCATAAAGACTTTTGCGCTATTGCCAGACCATTGCAGGAAAATTTGGAAGACAACTTTGTCAAGTGAAATTGGAATTTTTGTTTGTATCTAATTGTGTCTTCTTGTAATTGGAAGACAAATTTGTCCAAGTGCAATTGGAATCATTGTTTGTATGTTCTTGGAATTGGAAGAAAAATTTGTCGAAGTGCGATTGGAATTGTTGTTTGTATCTTCTTGTTTCTTCTTGGACTTGGAAGACAATTTTGTCCAAGTCCAATTGGAATTGTTGTTTGTATCTTCTTGTTTCTTCTTGGAATTGGAAGAAACATTTTTGCAAGTGAAATTGGAATTGGAATTATTAGATGTGTCTTCTTTTGTATAAAAAAATTTTTTCTCCACTTTGTTGTTCCTTATTACATAATACAAAGACAAATTTGTGGTGGTTGTTTGGAAGCCAATTATTATATTTAAACATGGGGAACCACCAGATTCGATAAATAAATTCCTCTAGAAAAGAGAAGCCAATCGAAAAGGTATAAGAAGAAAGAGAAAAAGAAAAGTTACGTATGTCAAAGAGTAGGCTTTCACATGAGGGAAATACAATTTCTAGCAGAATAGATGTCGCTATTGTTTTTCCTCCATCACCAGAAGCAAAGCGCAAGAGTTCATTAGAGATAAATCCAAACAATATCTCACCAAGACAACTTTTTGTGGATGGCCGGATGATGGAGGATTTCCTTGGAGATGATTATACAATGGATTCAATTAGAGAAGAAATTGGTGCACAATGTTGCGGTGAAGAAGGTCCTATAGTGCAATCTCTTGTTGGACAGTCAAATGTTCTAGAAACTAGACAATCCCATGTGCAATCTCCTCCCACAATTGATCCGTTAGTGATTGAAGGGGAACAAACTGCAACATTGCTAACTCCACAACAGGGAGGTCAAGAGTCCCAAAATAGGGGTTCATCATCCCTACCTAGATTGAGAACTACGAGGCGAAGAAATCCTAAACACATTTAGGTCGATGAAAGTGGTCTATCATCACTTGAAGGTTAGTTACCTAACTATACTATTCGTTATCACCCTTATAAAATCATTCAAGAATATTTTGAACCAAAATCCGATGCTGCTAAATGTCAACTATTTTTATATTTGTTAAAATCTAGAAGTTTGACTATTGTTAGGAGAATTTTAGGCATTAAAACAGTCAAAAGTGTAGAAACAAGTCATCATATAGTACAAAACCTTGTAGACAATTTTCAAAGAATTGGTAATAAGTCACATTCTAAAGACCACAATGCATCCCAATGTGTCTTGTCCCAGTCAATTGTTAGCAATATTACAAGAAAACATCGTTTTCTACAAAAAACCTCTCACCTCTTGAAATGAAATGTAAAAACCCTTAGAAACTATTCTCATAGATGAGATAGCCTCGAAATAGGTGCCCCAAAATATTTGTGGGCCTTCACTGGAAGGCTACCTCTTTCTGACATGAAGTTAATTGGGGTGGTTAAGGGACTAGTGCAGTATTTTTGGCATAATGACAGAAGGCCCTCTTCCAACCAAAAATATGTACTAAAATTGAGAAGGGGATCTAGGGACCGTGAACCCCATATTAAACACTATCTTGTCATTACACAGACAAAATTATATGAGAGATTTAGAAAAGTACATTTTTCACTTAACTTAGGCCAAAGATCTTTCCATAAATGCAAGCCTTGGTATGTTCGAATAAACACATTTCGTAACATTTGTTGTTTTATATATCACATTGAGTATGGTTATTAGTATGACACACGCACACACACACACACACATAGATATATATTGTGCTTTACACAACAACCTTTTGCAGGAATGCCTAGTTATATTGTCATTGTTGTCATCTAGATACTTTATTCACAACATATTGTGTACAAGTTTAGAGGGTTTTACATTTTATAAAAATGCATGCTTAGATGGGACATTCCATAGGTGCGGTGGAATGACATTACTAAGCAAGTGCATCCATGTAAGCGATGAGTATGAATTTCGGAGGAAGGAGGTTTCCTTGCAAAGATTTAAATATGTGACATATGAAATTGATGGAGGACATGAGAGAAAAAAGATACAATTGGTTACTTCCCAAGTACAAGTTTGTGACTTCATGAAGGACTTCGTCAAAAAGACACGACATTATATTCAACATGTCCATGTGGCTTGATGGCAGGACACTCATTTTAGAATATGCAAAGATACATTTCTTGTTGGTACTATGTTATCAATGGTTTATTTTGCTGAGAACTACACCCTTCAACTTAAAAATGAGATTCAAATTCAATATTATCACTCAGAGCAGGTCAACATAATGGTACATATCACATACAAGCATGGACTAGATAGTAATGAACAAAACCGAGTTATATTGAAAGAGTATCACTCTTACATAAGTGATGATCAATGCCATGAATTAGCCTATTTACAACATTGTTTTTAGTTGTTCTACAATCAGCTTAAGGAGAATAACATACAGATGGATCAACATTGGATTTGGTCAGATGGTTGCACAATCTAGTTCAAAAATTCTCGTGTATTTCAATGGTTGTGTATGTTGCACAAAAAACTAAAGGTACCACACATTTGTAACTCTTTTGAGTATGGGCATGGGAAAGGGGAGCATGATGGAGAAAGTGCATGCATAAAAAGATAATTATGGAGGAAAGAAATGAAGTTCACTACTACTTCCCTTATTCGAGATGCAAAATCCATTTTTGAATGTTGTTCTTTAGTAATGGGAGAGGGAACATGAACCCGTGAAGACCAATCACATAATAAAGGACATGTATATAGATATTTTTGGGAGGTGGTAGATGTATATCGAACACAGTGGTATGAATTCAAAACAATCCAAGGCACTCATGGATTCCATTCAGTTATAACTTCAAACAATGCAATAGTCGAAATATGGACGAGAAAATTTTCTTTCTTTTGTGGTCCATGTAGTAGTAATGAATGGGATGATTATGAATAGACAATCTAGGTTATAGATGGAATCATATTTCACTCCCCATTGGTCAATGTATAGCTATGGAATTATCCCAATTAGAGGAGGGCCAATCAATTATTTCAACAGATTATGATCATGTCTCAGATCTCGTACTGCCAAGTTTATTGAATCCTTCTATTAAATTTTGAATAACTAGAATGAATGTGTTATGATTTGGTCATTTAGTGGACTCACATTTTGGAACTCCATTTTTTGCAGGGCACATATATGCAGTGGTTTCTCCAAGAGATAATGAATGGGGAACTGAATATTGGTTGGCATGATGCTTAGAGGGAAAGAAGACCCTCATGCAATCAGTAATAGACTTAGGAGGAATTGAATTTTCGATAGGGTCTATGCTTATTAAAGGAGAATATATGAAATAGGATGAAAGAACAAAAAATAAAGGTGATTGTGTATTTCAATATTATAAACCAGGTCAAGTTGTATACCACTTTAAAAACTTGGTTATTTGTACAAACCTCCAACTACAAACAATTCCAACTAATAACTCATCAAAGGTACGATACTTCTTTCCTTACTCTTAGCAAGAGAAATTAATGGAAGCCAAAATTACTAGAAGTGATACCTATGGTCTACTTGAATGGCCATATAGGTATCTAAAACGGATAATTTGTTTTTCATTTTGACTGCTGTTAAAATATTTGTAATGTTCTTAAAATATACCATGCCTTAAAACACACCCATGGCATGCCTTGATTTTCTATGTCACACATTTCCTTTCCTTCACTTTCCATGTCATTCCATGCATTGCATTCACTTGTATTTTCTTTTCCATGCCATGCCATGTCATACCATAGCATGTCATGCCTTTCCTTCACTTGCCTTTCCATTCATTCCTTTCCTTCACTTTCCTTGCCTTCACTTGCCTTTCCTTCACTTGTATTTACTTTTCCATGCCATGCCTTTCCTTCACTTTCTTTATTATTCATGCCTTTCCTTCACTTTCTTTTCCTTTCCTTCACTTGCCTTTACTTCACTTGTATTTCCTTTTCCATGCCATGCCATTCCTTCACTTTCCTTCCCATTCATGACTTGCCATGCCTTCACTTTCCTTTCCTTGACTTTCCTTCACTTACGTTTCCTTGCATTCACTTTCCATGCCATTCCTTTCCTTCACTTTCCATGCATTGCCTTCACTTTCCTTTCCTCATCACTTTTCATGCCATTCCTTTTCTTCACATTCCTTATCACTTACCATGCCTTGCCTTAACTTTCCTTTCCTTGGCATTCCTTTCCTTGACATGCCTTGCCTAAACATATGTAATAAGAAATGAGAAAAACCCTTGTCTTAACTTTCCTTTCCATTCATGACTTGCCTTCACTTTCATTGTCGTTCCTTCACTTGCCTTGCCTTCACTTACCTTTCCTTTCCTTCACTTTCCATGCAATGAATTTCCTTCACTTTCCATTCCTTTCCTTCACTTGACTTGCCTTATCACTTTCCATGCCATGCATTTCCTTCACTTTCCTTATCACTTTCAATGCATTTCCTTCACTTTCCTTTCCTTGAAATTCCTTTCCCAAACATATGTAATAAGCATTGAGAAAAACCCTAGTGTCGTAGATACTCCATAAACAATTTTCTAGTGGACAGAATGATAGTGGAGGGCCCACCCTAGTTGAAACCCAGTGCTCCGGATCCAATGCAACTGACGGTTCACCCATTCGATTCCCAGTTTGATTTTTATCGTGAGTTTCAACTCGCCTCTTCAGTCCATTCAGGGACATGTGGCCAATTTGGTCTGGGGGCATAAAATACAAACTGAGTGGCATAATGGAGTTTCATAAGCTCCCACAAGTCTATTTGACCAAGGACCACATGACTACACTACCCACAAATTCTCGACATAGTGTTCTTGAAAATCGACCTCCTCTTCATAAATTGCACTATGCTGCATTGACCAAAACCCTAGTGTCAGAGATACTAAAACAAATGGTTTTTTGTTGGAAAAAATGACAACATAGCTCCCCCCCCCTCCCTAGTTGAAAATTAGTGCTATGGATCCAAGGAAACTGATTGTTCTCCCATACGAGTCTCGGTTTGAGTTTTATCATGATTTGCAACTCACCTCTTCAAGCCATTCAAGGACATGTGGCAAATTTGGTCTGGGGGCATAAAATTCAAACCAAGAAGCACAACAGAGTTCTGTAAGATCCTGTTGGCAACCATATATTTATGTCGATTTTATCATTGTAAAATATCATCTTAATGGGATAAAATTTTCTGTAGTTGCCTTTTCATATTTGCAAAGATTTCTATCATCTTTTGTTTTGATTTTTTTTTTTATTAGCTACGTGTGTGATTTCATTTATTTTAATGTCTCATTTGTTTTGTTCGATTTCATGACTCTAAGCATGAAATTAGAACAATCTCTTGTTTGAACTCATCATACAGTTTTTAGAGTTTCCTTTTATAAAATTGGATGAACACCTAAGGGCATCTAATAATTTTAAGAACCTTAAAAAATTTGTGAACCTATCATATTATGGGTTACTTTCTTACCATTAGCGCATGAATTTTCCACATTGGGGTTATTCCTTAGGCATTTTATTCTTTGAATTTTTTGATTATGATGTTACCACATCTACGATTGTGCATCAAACAATAACTTTGGTGTAATTTCAAATATGAATGCTATCCCTTGTAGTCATATCGCAGTCTCATATTTATGGTACATGACTGACAGTCATGCCTTCAAAAAATTACTCCTTCGTCCTCCTAGCACAGGCTTGCATTCATTGTCTCAGGTGGTAAGTCTTCAGTTTTGGGTTTGACAGTCATTTGACAAGGTGGTTTTAATTTTTCCATGTCCTTTGGTTCAACATCCACTCAATAGTACAAGTGGTGGCTATGGTGGCTTTCTCACGAAGCCTTAGGTATCGGGTCTCCTCTGAAAATGCAGAGCTTGCCCTCTATTTCATGTGGTTTCGAACGCACTACACCCATCACTACTCATGCTGGTTTTATGTGACCAAACCGATGGAGCCTGTGGTGAGGATGGAGCCGAATGGCTCACATGCTCTCCTCTCACATGACGACGTTGTGGATGATCTTATGGCTTATGGTTAGGAAGGGTTCATAAAATGATTCTAGGGTTTTAACCTCAAAGTTTCTCAATCCTTTTCCCAAAATTTTGATGGCGCTAAGGCTAAGATAGGATATCTACAATTGGAAGTGACCGAGGGTTCAATTGTAGATGCCACTGGATTGCCCCAAGAAGGATCTCACTGGTTTAAAAACCTCAAGTTTGAAGGCATCCCGTGGCACCTACTAATGGATTCTAAGATATCGCGTTATAGTGTAAAAGGTACACCCATTGTTTTTTTTAAACCATAATGGCATGGTTTATTGTTGACACTTAAGAAGATTGTCACCTATGAGGGTAGATACAGACTAGTTTTCCTCTATCATGTCCAGTTGTTGATGGTATTTTTAGTTTTTGTTTTAAATATGCCATTATACCTACTTAAGAGCCTGCAACAAATGACCAAATTTTACCAAAGGAAAAACCTAAATGCACAGTCTAGTTTATTCCATCATGGCTTGATTCAAATTCTGGTCATTTCACAATTGTCTAAAGTTGGGGATATTTGGCAAGATTTCGTGGATAGTAATGGGATCTCCCTACCTAAAACCATGATAGACTCACCTCTGCATTTTAATGAGCCATCTAGTCATTGTCAATCAACCCCCTCTATGGAAAACCTTCATGTTGAATTGCATGAAAGCCCTATGTCTATAACTAAAACCCCTATTTTTGTCCATAAGTCATCCAAGGGAAAAAGCTTGAGGAACGATTTTATCCCCAATAAATCCTTAGAATATGTATTGGATGGTATGAAGGATAAATTCCTTGTTGTTCCTAGTATTGAGCCAATTAGGGTTTATTTAAATGGAGTTAAAATCAAGAAACAAGGTAGGCGAAAAACATAGAGAATTCCATACATCAATTTTTAAAATAAAATACCTGGTCAACTCATATCAAGCATGGTAAGAAATAGATATCACTATCATGAATAGTCTATCCCTATTATTGAGGTCGATGACCAGATTTATAAGGATGATACCGATTTCGATACACCACAATTCGATTTTGTATCGAATATGCCTCCATTCTTAAAAAAATAACAAGGGTTTTTCAGGCATTCAACATGATCTCAAAATCATGGAACAAGGTAAGTTACCCACTACAGAGAAAAATCGGCCTTTACCAAGCATGGAACCGACACATTGTGAGAATTGTTTTGATTGGATCGAAAGGTATTATCGAGATGTTCCTTACCTATAGGCACAGTTGAATCAAGTGGTTACTCGAAACTTAGTTCTTGAGAGGGAAAACGATGAGCTAAGAGCTTGTGTTCGATTGAACTCACACAGAGCCAACAAGTGTATTAAGTGATCTGGGCACGTGGTTATTAAAAATTCAACCAATTTCAATACTATTATAAACTCAGATCTGTCTGATGCCTCTCTTTCGAAGGTCTGAATTGGTAAATAGTTTTGTGGTATTTCACAATTTGATTTTGTTTAGATAATAAGTAATTTTGGTTTGATTTTGTTTTTATTTTAGACTAGCTACAGAATCAAAATATTATGTAGCTTGTCTTTTTGAATTATTAGTTTTGATCATTGTCTAAATTTGATTTTTGTTTTCACTGTTTCAGGTGGAAAGCAGATTGATGGGCTACGATTATGGGAATGAGTCATGGGTTGAGAGTTTAGTGGACTAGTAATTTTTTGTTTTGAAAAAAAATGTTTATTAATGTAACTATTTTGGGTTGAAAGACTTCAACATAGGTATCTGTTTGTTATTTTATTTTAGTAAAAAAGTAATTTTAAAAGATCTTCCTCTATCTTACATGATAGGAGGAATAGATCAAAAAATTGTTTAAATATCAATGTTTTCCTAGTGATAGAGGCAATTCCCCCTGGACCATATAATGGACATATGTTTTTGAAACTATATGGGAAAAAAATTTACTCTTTGGATTTCATCCTGTGTAGACTGTGCAATGTTTTTCATTGTTTTCTCATGTAATTTTAGATGCAAAATTTTATTTGTATTGAACTAGATTTAGTCTGTTCTGCACATAATATTTTATATCATGCTTTTCTTTAAGTCGTTCATTATCCTTTGGTTCAGTTGATATATGTGACTAATCATCTATTAAAGTATTTTGAGTTTACATATGATGCTAGATAGTTGTTAACACCATTATCGAGAATTTGATTTTCTTTCATTCTTAGTTATTAGACATTTCAAGGTCACATGATATATAATCATTTGTCTTTCTGTCATCATAAACTCGTTCTGGAATATAAAAGACTTCTTTGAGTTTCTTTCCGAAGTATTATGCTTGCTTTTGTCATAGGTTTACACTTGACATAGGACAAGAGGAGCTCACACAAATAAAGAGAGATGAATCTAGTTTAGTACTGTTGATGAATGAGAGAGGTTAGTTAGTGTATTATTTATTTAATTTGTTAATTTGTGAATGAATAGTGATTGCATCATTAAACGTTAAATGCTTTGTCTATTTTCCTTATATCATTTACAATCCTATTCATTCATTGTTTATTAGTTTGGTATTTAAAGTATTAGAATAATTTTGTTATATTTAATCTTGTTTAGATCCATTTATCTTAAAACAAATTATTTTCACAATGCTTTGTTTAAACCTTGCAAATTGTATATAGCTATTGTACATAAACACTATTAGTTAAGCATTTGTAATTAAAGTGTTGATTGTTAGAACTGTATATTTAGTTAGTTCACATATTTTAGTTGTTTTTAGAATCCTAGTTGGCTAACGAAGACATATAACCTATCAGGGTAGATTATACCAAATGACTTGGGTTAAATAGACAACCCCAGTATGGATCTCCCCTTCCTGTTGACAGTGTGTCATAAATGCCCGTCAAAAAATGGTGCTAGAAGGAGGGCCTGAAATTCATTGATGGCACGTGGAGGTCGTAAGACTCCCCCAAACAAGCATTCTCCTATCATGATGCCTAGTCGCTCAGACACTAACGTTACACTTGGTCCAACTACTACCTCAAACACTACTCCTGATATTCCTGTCGAACCGATGACAGCAGTTCCTCAAGGGATTGATATCCAAGAAATTGTTCTCTAGTCGATTATAAGAAATCAAAGTGTGTTATCCCGAATCATACAACCTGGTAGACAACTTAACCAACCCCTTGATTTCACCAATCTGCAAGGACAACCTCAAGACACTGGTCTACCTGAAAACCCATTAGGCGGTAATATCATTGATCCTTCTGAAGCACTGATCTTTGGTGCTGGAGGATCTGGTATCCCACCATCCCCACCTGGTTCTTCTCCACCCTCTTCAAGAGAGGAATCCTCGGACAAAGGAGGTTCTTCATCTGAATAATCTCAACCTTCAACTCCACCAAATCCCATGGAAAACCAAAATAATCCCACCAGACCTTGGCTCGATCAAGATGTCGTGGTAGTACCTGGACCCCAACACCCGTTGCCCAAACATTTGGAGAAGTGTCTACCCAAATTTGATCCAGATTCGAAGCAATCAGCTAAGGATCACATCAATAAATTTATGTTAGTTGTTAGACTCTGGAGTGTCGAGCACGAGGATGTCATGTGCATGTTATTCCCTTACACTTTTGAGGGGAATGCCTCAACCTAGTATTTTGCGCAATAACCTCAAACCATCGTCTCTTGGGACAATTTCAAAGCCTGTTTTCTAGAACAATTCAGAGATGATAAATCTCCATAAGTCTTGGTAATGGAACTCTCTAGTTTTAAAATGAACCCTAAAGAAAAATTTAAGGACTTCAACTAGAGATTCCAAACATTAAAAAAAAAAATCCCTGTAGATTTGATGCCTTCAGAAAAATTGATTGTTGCATACTATACTAAGGCCCTGCATAACAATATAGCCATATGGGTTAAAAGGTCGAAAAATAACACATTATTAGAAGCCTTTGAAGAGGCAGTCGTTATTGAGAAGGACATTTTGAGCTTATAAGATAGTTTAAATAGTGAGGCTGAAATAGCTTTATCTTCTTAAAAGAAAATAGAAATTCTCACTAGGCTTCCTCAAAATAAAAATCAACAAGAGACATTAGACTTGGAAAGTTTGTAGAAAGATTTCCAGAAATTATCCAATCAGGTCATAGACTTGAAAATATCTGCTGAGAAAGAATCTACAAGTAAAGGAGGTTTTAGAACACTTTTAGAAAACATTTTCCTCCAAACCGACCAAACCCGACCACATAAGGTTTAAACTTTGAAGGACTATAGTATGCTTTGCAAACAATATTGGAAGCACATGATAACTCCATTTCTACACCCCCTGAAAATAAAGAAGATACGGGTGAAGAAGAAACACCTCATGAGGAGGACTCATCTCGTCCTATTTTCGAGCATCTGTCGGACAACATCTTTCAAGCAAATTTTGAAACTGTCCATCCTTATAACACCCGAAGTAAAGAACAAAATAAACTTTCACCCGAAACAAGTAGGAATGTGATTTCAAAACATCCAAAGCAAATTGAAACTAGACAAAGCTCTGTTGCCCCAGTTTTAGAATATGATTTTATTGAAGATCTTAAAAAACTAAGGGAAAATATATCAGTTTTTGAATTACTTAAATTTCCTCTTATCCTACAAAAAATCCTCCAAAGTATTGTTGAAAATAATAAAAAGAATGACTCTATCAACAAGAAATTAGTAGAAAGTGACCCAAATAAAACCAAATATGTCCCTGGTAAAAAATCATCTGAAAATAAGGATAAACGGGACATATATGAGAAAATTGTGGGAAACTTAGATAAAACTATTTCAGGTACAAATATAAAAAATCAGTAGAATTTTGTTGTCTCCTCATGTAAAAATGTGCCTCCTTTTTTGTTAACTTTCGAAATTTTCAATAGAAATGTACATAACTGTATGGTTGATTCTGGTGGCTCATCAAATGTAATGCCTCTATATGTGTGTCAAAAAATTAATGCTGAAGTAAAACCTTCTGATTTAAATATCATTCAGTTAGATCAAACTAATGTCAAGGTCATTGGTGAACTTAAAAATGTGTTGATAAGGTTGTCATCCAACCCAAAGGTCCACCAAGTAATTGATATTAGTGTTGTTGACATTCCAAAAGTTTATGGTTTATTTTTTAATAGAGATTGGTCACAATAGTTACATGGCTATTTTTCTACGGATTGGTCTCATCTGTGGCTACTAGAAAATTGACAGCCTAACAAGATCATAATAAACAGAGAGTATTATCTCAAGTACACGGTGATAGATTTAAACGATCCCAATGAGCCTTTTACTACTGTTGTAAATTCGATTGAGACATAGGGAATGGATAATTTTTTTGGAAATTTCATAACCTAAATATCCTCTATCCCCGACCCATAAAAACAATCCAAAATATCATCCTATACGCAAATGGAAACTCTGGAAAGTACACTGAACATTGTTGATGACGAACAAATCTGGTCCTTATACTTTGATGGATCTAAATCTTGGGAAGGGACAGGTGTTGGTTGTGTAATTATCGATCCCAAAGGTAATAAAACATTTATTTCTTGTCGATTGGAATTTGAATGTACTAACAATACAATAGAATACGAAGCAATTTTGCACGGACTAAAGAAGGCACTGTATCTTGACATGAAAAATTTGGTAGTATTCGGTGACTCTGAAATCATAGTCAAGCAGGTAATAAACACGATACATTGTTTATCACCGCATTTGAAAAACTACCAAACCGAGGTATGGAGTTTAATACATAAATTTATCGCTTTCTATATAAATTACATTCCTAGGTCGAGTAATTCAGAAGTTGATTTATTAGCTAATGTTGCCTCTAAATTATTGCCTACTGAAGGTCTTTATCCTAATGCATTCTTGGTTGAATTGTTATTTAGGCCATCGATTCTCGAAAACATCACAAATTGGCGAGTGTTTGATGATGATCAACAGATCATCAATTTTTTGCATATGGAAGACACCTTCCAAGATGCAGTAATCAATGAAAGCATCCATAATGAAAACCTCCTATATTTCACGGTAATATCCGAGCTGGTAAACTCTGTCCCCAAATATGTTGTTAGATTAGAAAATTTTTATGATTTGCATGACAAGTTTAGAGGGGAATTCAATTGCAAAACGAGTAGTTCCTCATTACTATACGAAACTGTAAATTTAGGAACGCGAGATAATCCTCAAAATATCAATCTAGGAAAAGGGTGTTCTGAACAAGAAAAACATGCATTTATAAATTTGTTCAAAGAATTCAAATATGTGTTTTCTTGGACTTATGACAATCTAATTTTTTTTGATCCAAACATAATACAACATGTAATTCCTATGAATCCCCAAACCCAACCTTTTCAGCAAAAATTGAGGAAAATGCATCCTAAATTAGAACCCACTGTAAAAAAGGAACTAAATAAATTACTCACTGCTAATATCCTTTTAAAATTATGGCATACTCAGTGGGCATCCAACTTAGTCCCAGTAAGGAAGAAAAATGGGGAAATTCTACTTTGTGTCGACTTTCGTAACTTAAACCGAGCCTCTGATAAAGACAATTACCCCATTCCTCCAATGGAACAAATTATGCAACACGTATCTGGTTCTAAAAGAATATATTTATTAGATGGTTTCTCAGGGTATAACCATGTCCTTATGTCTCCTTCAGATCAACTGAAAACTACTTTTCGTACCCCATGGGGCACCTATGTCTACAGAAAAATGCCTTTCGGATTGATCAATGTCAGTGCCACCTTCCAGAGAGAAATGGACATTGTTTTTCGTGGCCTTATCAATCAGTTAGTTGTGGTCTACCTAGATTATGTCACTGTCTTTTCCAAAAACAGGAAAGATCGCATGTTTCATCTTAGGGATGTGTTAGAATGATATCGCAAGTTCGATATTTCTCTCAATCCTAAAAAATCAGTCTTTACAATAGAACAAGGGAAAATGCTTGGGTTTATAGTCTCTAAATATGGAATAATAATTGATCCAGAAAGAACCCAAGCCATTACAAACCTTCCCCCACCTTCTTCCAAAAAGGCCATGCAATCCTTTTTGGGTAAAATTAATTTTGTCAGATGATTGGTTCCAAGTTTTTCTAAGATGGTTAGACCTCTACAAAATATGATAAAAAAGGATGTTCTATACAAATGGGGATTACAAGAGAATCAGGATTTTAATTCCATTAGAAAATCTATAACCGAAGAAACTTCCTTGATGAGTCCTGATGTTTCCCAGGATTTCACATTGTATACTTTTTCATCTGACAGATCTTATGCTGCTATGCTCACACGGAAAAATGTTGAAAAAAACGAGATACCTATTTCATTTATGAGCTCTTCATTTAAAGAAGCATAATTAAATTACCCTATGGTAGATCAGCAGGAATACACTATCTTCAAAGCAGTTAAACATTTCAGGTCTTACCTTTTAAAATCTAGGACAAAAATTGTTGTTCCTTACCCTGTTGTAAGAAATTTGTTAGTGTAGAAAGAGCTGGGGGAGAAAAGGGAAAATTGGATGAAATCCCTTTAGGAGTATGATCTCGAAATAGTACATGCACAAATTGTTAAAGGTCAAGGCCTTTGTAAATTAGTAGTTGATTTAGTTGAAAAATCAGAAAATCAAATAAATACATTAGCTGCAAATCAACATAACGAAACAAAAATATGTTGTACACAAACTATGCCTAATTCATGGTATGATAATATCATATTTTATTTGCTGCATGGAACTGCTCGTCATAACCTTGATCCTAAAAACATAAGAGAACTAAGTCTTAGATATGCATCTTTCCAATTAATTAATGATATATTGTTTCAAAATAATTTTGACGGTGTTTTTCTGTGTTGCCTAGAAAAAGAGGAATCTGAAAGGGTGTTGGATGAACTTCATTCCGGCGATTTCGAGGGTCATTTTCGTGGATATACTACTACCCACAAAGTAGTTAGGGATGGCTACTATTGGCCTACCATTTTTAAGGATGCTCACACTTTGTCCCGCAAATGTATAATCTGTCAAAAGGTTGTAGGACGGGTGAAAAATGTTATTTTTCCTTTGCATCCTGTCACGATAGACACACCTTTTCAGCAGTTGGGCTTAGATATTATAGGACTGATTAATCCTCCTTCCTCACAGCAACATAAGTACATTATCACGACAACAAATTATTTTACGATATGGTTTGAAGCGTTACCATTAAAGGTAGTCAACACGAATCATGTAGTCTTGTTTCTAAACTCTCATATTATCACTCGTTTCATAACCCCTGAATGTTTGGTGTTCGAAAATGATTCTTATTTTTCTTCCCTGGATATGAATGTCTTTTCTTTAGAAAAAGGGATTAAACTAAAATAATTTTCCAGCTATTACCCACAAGGAAATTGTTTTTCCGAATCAACGAATAAAAATCTGATCAAGATAATAAAGAGAACAGTGTTGGAAAACCACAAAAAATGGCACAATGCATTGTACAAGGAACTTTGGGCTGATAGAGTCACTCCAAAATCTTCCATCAATAATTCTCCTTTCTTCCTCGTTATGGAAGAGAAGCCATCCTTCCTCCACATGTCTTGCTCTTTTCTCTACAATTGATATCACTCCTCTGCGTAATGTGCTCTTTTTTCTCTGCATTTGTCGCAAAAAGTTCAAGAAGAGAATGTCCTCCTTTAAGAAAAATCAGGATAAACGTTTATTAAAGTGGAAGAAGTAAGGACACAGAAAAAAAATTGGATCAACATCAACAAATTGTAAGGAGCTGGTTCGATACAAGTTCATCCTCAGAAATAAATTTTAATGTAGGGGAGTTGGTCCTCAAATGGGACAAAGCACATGAGAATAAATGGGAACATACCAAGTTCCAAAACCTATGGTGGGGCCTTTTTCATTTCACGAAAAATTGGGTGCATTAGTTATTTTTGTTTCAAACTTAGATGGAAAACAAATTCTTTCCGATGAATGGCCGATCCTACTTCCTGAGAAAATTAGGTTTACCCCTTTGTAAATATTTTTGGCTTACATTTTCTTTTGTTAGATTTACCCCTTTTGTAAATATTTTAGCTTACATTTTCTTTTGTTTTATTTTTCGTTTATTTTTTGTTTGTTTGTTTGTTTGTTTTGTTTTTCCCTAATGATTATTTCTGAATCATCATTCATTATTAAACGGAATTGTATCTTTCACCAGTGGTAGTTGATAAAAATTCAATGCATCTGCACATTAAGTTCTAAACTCAGATCAGTTATGGTAAGTCTTTGTCCAGTCATTGTTCCTGGTTTTTTTTTTTTTTAAGTCTGAGGGAAATACGATTATCTTTAAAACTTCTGGTGTCATCCCAGTTCTAATGAGATCAACTCATAGTGCTTCCCCATTCCTGAGATGATTTCTTGATATAAATGTCCAAATTATGATGAAAGTTATCAGTTCTCAAAGAAAAAAAAAACAATTCTAAAAGATCAATCCTAACATTGCCTGGCTATGAAATCTTTAGTATCACCCCGCTCTCTTGTTATCGTGAAGTTTCTGAAAATTTAATAAGAAATTTTAGAGAGTTGGAAGCACTATAAAGTGTGGGAATTGTGTGTAAACCTGTTGGGATACTGTATAGGTCTGCTGGCAGTGGGTAAATGCACACATGATACCAATACAAATTTGTCGGGGTACTGAACAGGCTTGCTGGCAGCAAAACAATGTTGGGTTCGAAGATCCTCAAGTGTGTGTTTTTTTAAGTTGATCGGGTGTCAATTTTTTTTTTATCATAGATGGACGAATTTTGGATGGGATCGAAGTACTGGAGAGGGTTAAATGACATCCCCGCCGAGGTTATAAACACCTGCTAGCAGCAGTGGCCCTGTCAACGGTATTGGAGTTACTTGTACAAATATCAATATCCCTTTGATTGAAACAAAATGTCGGATTGCAATTTTTGGACAGAACTTTATTCAATGATATGACTGTGTTATTTTTCCGAGTTAATGTCAAAATGATTGATTTGTATTGTAATTGTTTATGGTAACCATCTGAGTTATTTGTTCCTGTTTATAAATTTATGATGATGTAGAGAAAACTGCTTCGCCCAACATGTCGCCATTGTTGGAAGCCATATATTTATGTCGATTTTATCATTGTAAAATATCGTCTTAATGGGATAAAATTTTATGTAGCTTCCTTTTTATATTTGCAAAGATTTCTATCATCTTTTATTTTGAAAAATTCATTTGATAAGCTGTGTGTGTGATTTCATTTCTTTTAATCTCTTGTTTTTTTTGTTCTATTTCATGACTGTAAGCATGAAATTAGAACAAGCTCTGGTTTGAACACATCATACAGTTTTAGAGTTTCCTTTTATAAAATTAGATGAACACCCGAGGGCATTTAATAATTTTAAGAACCTTAAAAAACTTGTGAACCTATCGTATTATGGGTTACCTTCTTACCATTATCGCATGAGTTGTCCACCTTGGGGTTATTCCTTAGGCATTTTATTCTTTGGATTTTTTGATTATCATGTTACCACATCTACGATCGTGCATAAAAAAATAACTTTGGTGTAATTTCAAATATGAATGCTATCCCTTGTAGTCATACCACAGTCTCATCATTATGGTACATGACTGACAGTCATGCCTTCAAACAATTAATCCTTCGTCCTGCTAGCACATGCTTGCATTCATTTCCTCAGGTGGTAAGTCTTCATTTTTGGGTTTGGAAGTCATTTTACAAGGTGGTTTTCATTTTTGCATGTCCTCTAGTTCAACATCAACTCAATAGTCCAAGTGGTCGTTATGGTGGCTTTCTCCCAAAGCCTTAGGTATCAGGTCTCCTATGAAAACGCAGAGCTTACCCTCTATTTCATGTGGTTTTGAACATGCTCCACCATTCGCTATTCCTGTTGGTTTTGTGTGACCAAATCGATGGCACATGTGGTGAGGATGGAGCCGAATGGCTCATAGGCTCTCCTCTCACATGATGATGTTGTGGATGATCTTGTGGCTTATGGTTGGGATGGGTTCATAAAATGATTCGAGGGTTTTAACCGCAAAGTTGCTAAAGATTTTGCCCAAAATTTCGATGGTGATAAGGCTAAGATAGGAGATCTACAATTGGAAGTGACCGAGGGTTCAATTGTAGAGGCCAATGGATTTCCCCAAGAAGGAGCTCGGTGGTTTAAAAAACTCAAGTTTGAAGGCGTCCCATGGAACCTACTAATGGCTTGCAAGAGATCACATTACAATTTAAAAGGTATACCCATTGTTTTATTTAAACCACGATGGCATGGTTTACTGTTGATAATTAATAAGTTTGTCACCTGTGAGGGTAGATATAGAATAGTTCTCCTGTATCATGTCCGTTTGTTGATGGTATTTTTAGGTTTTGGTTTAAATATGCCATTCTACCTACTTAAGAGCCTGCAAAAAATGGCCAAATTTTACCAAAGGCAAAACCTAAATGCACAGTCTAGTTTATTCCATCACGACCTTATTCGACTTTTGGTCATTTCACAATTGTCTAAAGTTGGAAATAGTTGACAAGATTTTGTGGATAGAAATTGGCTTGCCCTACCTGAAACAGCCATAGACTCACCTCTGCATTTTAATGAGCCCTCCAGTCCTTTTCAATCAACCCTCTCTTTGTAAAACCTACATGTCGAATTGCATGAAAACCCTGTTTATATAACTAAAACCCCTGTTTTTGTCCATAAGTCATCCAAGGGAAAAAACCCGAGATGTGGTTTTATCCCTAAGAAATCCTTAGAAGATGTATTGGATGGTCTAAAGGATAAAGTCCTTGTTGTTCCTAGTCCTAAGCCAATTATGGTTGATTTAAATGGAGTTAAAATCAAGAAACACGGTAGGTGAAAAACACAGAGAATTCTAGACATCGATTTTAAAAATAAAAGACCTGGTCGACTCATATCCAGAATGCTAAGAAATAGAAATCACGATCATGAAAAACCTATCCTTATTATTGAGGTCAATGAAAGGATTTCTAAGGATGATACCAATGTTGATACACCAAAGTTCGATTTTGTATCGAATCTACCTTTGTTCTTAAAGAAACAACAAGGTTTTTCAGGCATTCAACATGATCTCAAAATCATGGAACATGGTAAGTTACCCACAGTAGAGAAGACTCGACCTTTACCAAGCATGGAACCAGTGCATTGTGAGAATTGTTTTGATTGGATTGAAAGGTATTATCAAGATGTTCCTTACCTACAGACATAGTTGAATCAACTGGTTACTCGAAAATCAGTTCTTGAGAGGGAAAATGATGATCTCAGAGTTTTCATTTGATCGAACTCACAGAGAGCCAACAAGTGTATTAAGTGATCTGGGAATGTGTTTATTAAAATTTCAACCAATTTCAATACTATTACACACTCAGATCTTTCTGATGTCTCTCTTTCCAATTTATGATTCGGTAAATATTTTTGTTGTATTTCACGATTTGATTTTGTTTAGATAATAAGTAAATTCATTTTGATTTTTTATTTATTTTAGACTAGCTACAAAATCAAAAGATTTTGTAGCTTGTCTTTTTGAATTACCTGTTTTGATCATTGTCTAAATTTGATTTTTGTTTTCATTGTTTCAGGTGGAAATCATGTTGATGGGCTACGGTTAAGGGAATAAGTCACGGGTTGAGCGTTTAGTGGATTAGTAATTTTATGTTTTGAAAAACAATGTTTATTAATGTAACTATTTTGGGTTGAAAGACTTCAACAGAAGTATATGTTTGTTATTTTATTTTAGTAAAAAACTTATTTTAAAAGATCTGCCTCTATCTTACATGATAGGAGGAACAGATCATAAACATGTTTAAATAGCAATGTTTGCCTAGTGATAGAGGCAATTCCTCCTGGCCTATATAATGGGCATAGTTTTTTGAAACTATATGGGAAGACAATTTACTCTTTGGCTTTCATCATGTGTAGTCTGTGTAGTGTTTTTCATTGTTTTCTCATGTAATTTTAGATGTGAAATTTTATCTGTACCGAACTAGCTTTAGTCTATTCTACACATAATATTTTATATCATGCTTTTCTTTATACCATTCATTATCTTTTGGTTCAGTTGATATTTGTGACTAATCATCTATTCAAGTATTTTGAGTTTACATCTAATGTTAGATAGTTGGTAACACCATTATCGAGAATTGGAATTTCTTTCATTCTCATTTATTGAACATTTCAAGTTCACATGATATATAATCATTTGTCTTTTCGTCGCCATAAACTCGTTCCAAAATATAAAATAATTCTTTGAGATTCTTCAGGAAGTATTATGCTTGATTTTTTCATAGGTTTACGCTTGACATAGGACAAGAGGAGATAACAAAAATACAGAGAGATGAATCTAGTTTAGTACTGCTTATCATCGAGAGGTTAGTTAGTGTATTATTTATTTAATTTGTTAATTTGTGAATGAATAGTGATTGCATCATTAAACGTTAAATGATTTGTCTATTTTCGTTATATCATTTACAATCCTATTCATTCATTGTTTATTAGTTTGGTATTTAAAGTATTAGAATAATTTTATTATATTTAATCTTGTTTAGATCCATTTATCTTAAAAATAAATAAATTCACAAGGCTTTTTTTAAACCTTGTAAATTGTATATAGCTATTGTACATAAACATTGTTGGTTAATCATTAGTAATTAAAGTGATGATTGTTAGAACTGTATCTTTAGTTAGTTCACATATTTTTTTTTTTTTTAGAATCCTAGTTGGCTAATGGAGCCATAAAACCCACCAGTGTAGATTGTACCAAATGACTTGGGTTAAATAGACAACCCCGGTCTGGATCTCCCCTTCCCATTAATAGTGTGTCATAAACGTCTATCAACAACTCCCAAACTCTATTTGGACAAGGACCATGCAAATACACTACCCAAAAATTCCTGACATAATGTTCTTGAAAATTGACCTCCTCTTCAAAAATTGCACTATGCATCATTGACCAAAACACTAGTGTAGGAGATACTCCAACAAATGAATTTTCGGTGGAAAAAATGATAGCAGATGGGCCCCCATATTTTAAACCCGGTGCTTTGGATCCAATGAAACTGACGGTTCACCCATTCGAGTCCTAGTTTGATTTTTATCACGAGTTGCAACTCCTATCTTCAATCCATTCAAGGACATGTGACCAATTGGTCTGGGGGCATAAAATCCAAACCGAGAAGCATAATGGAGTTCCATAAGATACCATAAGTCTATTTTCCAAGGACCATGTGACTACAGTACCCACAAATTCCTGACACAATGCTCTTTTTCATAAATTGCACTATGCCTCATTGACCAAAACCCTAGTGCTGGAGATACTCCAACAAATGGTTTTACGGTGAAAAAAATGATAGTGGAGGGCCCCACCTAGTTGAAACTTGGTGCTCTAGATCCAATTCAACCGACGGTTCTCCCATCCAAGTCCCGGTTTGAGTTTTATAACGAGTTGCAACTGGACTCTTCAAGCCATTCAGGGACATGTGGCCAATTTGGTCTGGGGGCATAAAATCCAAACCGAGCAGCATAACAGAGTTTCAGAATCTCCCAAAAGTATATTTTTCCAAGGACCACGTGACTACACTACCCCCAAATGCCTAACACATTGCTCTTGAAAATCAACCTCCTCTTCAGACATTGCACTATGCCTCATTGACCAAAACCCTAGTGTCGGAGATACTCCAACAAATGGTTTTTTCGGTGGAAAAAATGAAAGTGGAGGGGATCGCCTAGTTGAAACCTAGTGTTCTGGATCCAATGCAACTAACGATTCTCCCATCTGAGTCTTGATTTGAGTTTTATCGCGAGTTGCAACTTGCCTCTTCAAGTCATTCAAGGACATGTGATCAATATTCTCTAGGGGCATAAAATCCAAATCGTGCGACATAATGAAGTTTCGTAAGCTCCCACAAGTCTATTTGGCCAAGGACCATGTGACTACACTACCCAGAAATTCCCAACACAATGTTATTGAAAATTGAGCTCCTCTTCATAAATTGCACTATGCCTCATTGACCAAAACCCTGGTGTCAAAGATACTCCAACAAACGATTTTTCGGTGGAGGGAATGGCAGTGGATGGAATCCCCTAGTTGAAACCCGATGCTCCTAATCCAATGAAACTGACGGTTCTCCCATCTGAGTCCCAGTTTGAGTTTTATCGTGAGTTGAAACTCGTCTCTTCAATCCATTCAAGGACATGTGGCCAATTTGGTCCGAGGGCATAAAATCCAAACTGAGAAGCATAACGAAGTTTCATAATCTCCCACAATTCTATTTGGCCAAGGCCCAAACGACTAAACTACCCACAAATTCCCGAMATAATGTTCTTAAAAATCGAACTCCCCTTCAGAAATTGCATTATGTCTCATTGACCAAAACATTGGAATTTTCATGCAAGTATTTTTATATAAGAAATATGGAATAACAAGTTGTATAATTACATGCGTAATGAATCCTTTTATTGAAATTTTTACGTATGAATCCTTTGATGGCATGGAAATTGAATGTAATGAAAGGAATGGAAAGTGAAGGGAAGGCACAAAACATGATGGCATGGAATGGAAAGACAAGACATGCAAGTTAAGGCAAGGCAAGGCGTGGCAAGGAATCACATGGAAAGGAACGACATGGTATGGAAAGGCATGGCATAGAAAAGGAAAGTCATGGAAAGTGAATGAAAGGCAAGGCATGGAATGGCATGGCATGGAATGACATGACAAGGCATGGTATGTAAATGCATGATATGGAAAGAAAAGACATGGAAAGTGAAGGAAAGTAAATGCATGGAAAGGCATGCCATGGAAAGGAATGACATGGTATGGAAAGGCATGGCATGGAGAAGGAAAGGAATGGTAAGTGAATGCAAGGCAAGGCATGGAATGACATGGCATGGAAAGGCATGTGATGATAATACATGGTATGGAAAGATAAGATATGGAAAGTGAAGAAAACGAAAGACATGACAAGGCATGGCATGTCAAGGCATACCATACCATACCATACCATACCAATGCAAAGAATACCATACCAAGGCAAGGCATGCCATACCATACCATACCATACCATACCATACCATACCATACCATACCAATTCCACACCATACCTTACCATACCATAGCATACCATACCATACCGTACCATTCCAATGCATACCATACCATACCATACCAATGCCAATGCTAATGCATACCATACCATACCATACCAATGTCAATTCTAATGCATACCATACCATACCATTTCCAATGCATACCATACCATACCATTTCCAACTCATACCATACCAATGCATACCATACCAAGACAAATAATGACATACCATTGTTGGGCTCATGTTTTGATTGTTTTGTGGTGATGATTGGATCCTTTTTTCACCAGTATTATATATGTTATTGATCTTTTTTAAGAAGTTTCGAAGGATTTTTTATAAATTCATCATGGCTTTATAACAGGTATGCATAATTGATGTTTTGCAATGATTTTGAGTTAGATTCAGTTCGATTTAATGTTTATAAGGATCTAATGTGAAATATGTGTGTCACAGGGCGAAGTCACAATGCAATTTTCCATCCGGTAGCTCGTTCGACAATTCATCCAACACTTGATCCGGTACTTCATCCGACACTACATCCAACACTTGGAGCGTAGGTGAGTTGGAAATTGTTGCATTGGCGGTCTCTGCTAGGCAAATCGATGACCTGGGTTTTGTTCCCCCTCGTGGCCTCCATCTACTGAGCTCTTGACATCTCAGATTAGGTAGTTATGCTAACCACTGAGTGGCTCATTCAATTTTTAGAAGCCAAAGTTGTTAGCAACTCATTTAATGATTTTTTTATTTTTAGAAGATGTCGACCCTTCCAGTGGTCGACCTCTTGAACTTTAATTCGCTATAAATACCACTAGTAGTGTCCATAACATAGGGGATAATTGTTAAGAAGAGTTTCATTGTGTAATTCAGACATTCTCTGCAACTTTTGTTCTAGATTTCATTTTTTTCATTAATGATAGAATTGCATTGAGTTAAGACTGCGTTTTGTTGTTGGAGAGTAGCCAAGACCTACTGGCAGCCCCACCAATAGTCTGGGTAACTTATTCATTGTTTTACATTTGTATTTTGGCATTTAATTCCTTTTATTTACTTAGTTACACGTTGCTTGCTGAAATTGTATTTATTTTTATAAATCGCTTGCAGGTTGCTTATGTTGTTCATTTTGACATATAATTCTCTTATGCATGTTATCTATTTAGGTTATGTGTCACAGACACATATTTATATATTCACAATCATCTTTTATCATCTATCTTATGTACCTCAGTTATAGCAAGCAGGATTTAATTGTGGTTTTACTGTGTATAATTATTCACTCTTTTTAAGTACAGTTTCACTGTGTATATTCATTTAACTCATCCACATCAATATGTAATTTTAACTATTCTTGTAATTAAATCATAAATAGCTTGCTAAGAAGCTAGGTATGACTAATTAGGATAGATTAAACTAACTTGTGCATGGATGTCTAATCATAGGTTGTTGATTTAAAATGCAGTAGCATAGGTTGCTGATTCAAAATGCATAGTTTTTTTATTTAATGAAGTAGCTAGGTATTTCCAATTCCAAGCACAATAAGATAAGTTAATTAAATTATTTCTTGTTCAGTATAGTAGTATAGTTGCCTATTTTGAAGAGTAGTTTATAGATTTCATTTCCAGAACATGTATTTCATAGTGTAATTGTTGATTTTGCCAATTTACAAGTTTGAAGTTAAGTTTTAGAATATATTTTGTTCCAAACCTCATTCTAGGCCTGATCCCAGACCTCAATCTAGGCCTGATCCCAGACCTCATTCAGGTACCGGTTTTCAATTTTTCCCTTGTACTAATTTATGCACCTTAGTTTGTTTTATTATTAGAATGTTTTGCTGGAATTAGATTAGAGTATCCTATACTCGGCTAGATTAGAGCTCTAGACATGCACATACAGTGTTGGCACCTCGAAGCTTACAAGCCCCAGGTTGATAATTTAATGTCGAAATAGATAGCATATATTTTACTTGACATTTTTGGTGTCGTTGTCGGGGAGGTGCTAAAAGGGATTATAGATTAGGTAGGTAGGTTGCCTTTAATTACACAACAAGGGGGAGGAGAAACTTTAATATGAGAGGTAAGAACATGCACATCCATTCTAATGGGTCCTCCAAAGCCTTGTTGTTCCCTTTCCGCAAGAGTGTTTACTTTTTTTGCAAGTTTGCTTATTTTTCTTAGTTTGTCTACTTTTCTCAGTTTGTTTACTTTCCTACAATTTAATTTCCTACAAGCGTGATTTCTTTCCTACACATTGTGCTTAATTTCCCACAAGCGTTCTTTCTTTCCTTCACAGTGTGTTTACTTTCCCGCAATTTAGTTTTCCTGTCAGTGTGCTTATTTTACTATAAGAGTTTTTTTCTTTTATTTCTTTTATGCAAGTTTTATTTTTTCCATGCAAGTTTTATTTTTTCCATGCAAGTGTGCTTCCATTTCACAAAGTGTGTTTATTTTTCCTTCCAATGTGTTTACTTTCATACACATGTGAGTTTGATTTCATTCCTGCAATCGTATTTTATTTTTTGATTTATTTCCTGTAAGTGTGATTTATTTTATGCAAGGATGATGTGTTTGGTTTGCGCAAATCTGGTTTAAATGTGTATTTCATTTTTTAGGTAGTTGTGATTAAAATCTTAAAAAATCTATAATAATAATAAAACTTTTGGGTGTTTTAAGAACCCTAGACAGTAATCCCTATGTGAGGTAGGATCCATCAACCAGAAGAATGAATTTGAAGGTGACCATTAGTTTGGGAGAACTCTCTCAAATCCTAGTAGCAGCTGGGATTTCTTCTTTTTAGGAAGAACACATCTTGACAATAGTCAAGAACTTATCTACATCTTCGGAAATGTTAAAAGAACCAAAGTCCCATGAGATACCTAGTTGTGTATTAGTCCATAAAGGAGGTCATACTTCATTTTTAGTTGTTTGTTTGTCTGTAGGGAATCGATTCAAGTTTTAAATTGTTGTTGTTAACCAAATCAACATTTCTTGTCAAATTGTGGCCTTCTAGTGAGAACATAGATCAAAGATAAATCATATAGTATATTTTTTAGTTGGCTGATTTTTTTATCATATCCACTTTAATAAAGTTGGCATATACAACTTAGATTAAGTCATAACCTGAACAATATATGTTTTTTTTTGTTATCTCTTACAACATTAGAATAAAGAGATTGTTTTTTTCTTTAAATGTAGTCACAGTCTCTTAATATTTCATGTAACCAATTACACTTGTGTCAAACCCCATATGGATTGTCATGGAACTATTTGATGAAATTGATAAACAAAATAAACAGTCAAATCACCAACAACAAGCTAAACAAATAACAATAACTATTAAATACATCAACATGCCAATTATTTTATAAAACCATTGAACCGACATTACACTAAAAACATAGCAGCAATAGAAAGGGGTTATTATAGTGAGTTTGAAATATGTCATCTAAGTGTTTGATGGAAGTGGTAAGACGAAAAACCACCAAACATGATAGCAATGAGTAGAAATTTATAACAATAGTAACCAAAAGTGTATATCAACAGTGGGTGGGGACATTACAATATCGAAATGAAATAACAAAAATATAAAACAATATTATTATAAAGAAATTGATTTTGAAATGATTAATTGAAAATTTGTAAAACAAAATGAATTAAAATATATACATATCAATGCATTGTATTATTTTGAACTTTCTAGATGGTGTGTGCCATAATATAGAAATTGGCTTGTTTATAGGAGTCATATGCANATTGATTTTGAAATGATTAATTGAAAATTTGTAAAACAAAATGAATTAAAATATATACATATCAATGCATTGTATTATTTTGAACTTTCTAGATGGTGTGTGCCATAATATAGAAATTGGCTTGTTTATAGGAGTCATATGCACCGATGCACATTAATTATAATAATGCATCGGTACGTGCTATTGAGAAAATGCATCATTTTGTAAACGATATAACGTACAATATTATTTATTGTTTCCAAATTGTATGATCTCATGTATGAAATAAACATTGGGGCACTAAAAATAATTTACATACCGGTGCCTTAAGTTTATTATACACACCAAGATTCTAAATATTATTTATGCATATGTACCTTTACTATAATATGCACACTGGTGCTTAGTAAAAATAATGGCATCGAAATCGCACCTCCAATATTCAAAATTTCACTACCCTTTGGTGCACATGGTAAAACAAAATCTGATATGTATTAATTACATAAGAACTGGGGTGCATGCTGTATTAAATGCACCAGGTCTCAATATAACTTGATCGCACTAGTGTTAACTAAAAATTAAACACATTGGGCATACAAATGCTAAAACACACTGATTCTTCATAAGAAAACAAGGAGAAACTAGTATGTAGAAATTATAAGAGAAATGGTGCTCTGTATATGACAAAAATAGAGGAACCAATGTGCAATAGTTATAAACGCACTGAGACGTTTTTTTATTATATTAATATATGGGGAATTTGTATTATATTAATGCATCGACGTGTTTATTATAGTAACACGTTGGTGCGTGTTTGTCAATACCGCACCAGTGCATTTTGACAAGAACAACACCCCCCAAAAAAAACCTCTACTACAAGCTTTCCCCCCCCATTTCTTTTTAGTTATATGGAATATCCACTAAAACCTCTGCAACCAATAGAGGAGGTTGTAGAAAATGTTTTTTTTTCCAAATTTTTCCAAACTTTGTAACACTAAAAACCTCCACTACAAGGTGTTCTCATTGTAGTGTTTCTTCAACAGAGATACGAGTGGGATTACAATGCACAAATAATTCTTAACAAAGTTATGATAATATGCTATAAAACCCAAAAATCCTCTAATACTCTTGATGTTCTTAGGAATAAGAGATTTTGTAATAGATTGGATCTTTTGATGGTCCACCTTAACCCCTTCCCTTGAAACAATATAACCCAAATATTCTACTTCTTGTTTCCCAAAATCACAGTTATATCACTTTACATACAATTTATTGTTATCAAGAATTTGTAGAAATTTATCCACATATTTATTGTTTTCTTTCCATGATTTTCTATAGATAATTATGCCATCAAAGAAAAGAAACACAAAATTTTTAAGTTGGGGTAGAAAATATTGTTCATGAGGATTTGAAAAGCAGAAGGAGCATTATTTAACCCAAAAGGAATCACCAAAAAATCATAGTGCCATTTATGTTTTCTGAAATTAGTTTTGGGAATGTTTTCTTTTATTAATCGGATTTGGTGGTATCCTGATTTAAGACCCACCGTTGTAAAGTAAGCCACTCCATAAAGCTCATCTAATATCTTGTCAATATTTGGAATAGGGAATTTATCCTTGATGGTGATTTTATTAATATCTATAATCAAGATACATCCTCCAAGATTAATATGTTTTTCTCACCATAACTACTAGAGTTGAAAATGAACACCTACTTGGTTGAATAATACCTGAATATAGCATGTCTTGTACCATTTTATCTATCTCCCCCTTTTTTTTGATGGGTATATCTCTAAGGTATCTTATTAGGAGAATTAATTCTAGGTATTAATTCGATTTCATGTTCATGATATCTATATGGAAGCATCCTTTTAGGAATTTCTTGGAAAACCCTATGGTGATTTTCTAAGGTGCATTTTTATTCCTCTGGAATATTTTCATCTTCCTACTTTACTTCCATAGAATAAAATCTAACCAAAAATCCCCTAATACCTTTATTTAGGATATTTTACATTCTTTGAGAGATAATGACTTGAGAAGGTGCATATTTTAACTCTTTGAGTTCATATTGAATTCCTTCCAGATCAAATCTCATGAATAATTCCTTCTAGTTTGTAGAAACTGTACCTAATTTTCTCAACCATTGAACCCATATAACATCATCTACTCCTCCAATGGGAATGGAGTACAATAGTGTTTCTAAGTTATATTCTCCCATACTATGTTTAATGTTGTGGAATTTTCCTAGGCAATCAATTTCCCCCCCATTAGCAACCGGAAATTTAAAATTTGTCATTGGATAGATAAAACAATTGAGACTCTTTGATAATATTTTATCAATGAAGATATGGGTACTACTTGAGTCAATAAACATTATGAACTTATGCTTCTTAATGTATCCTACAATATTAAGGGTTTGAGGTGATGACAAACCTACCAATACATGAACATATATTTCACGCCTGTCAATGTTGTGCATAATTTCTACATCTTTTTCCTAGTATTTTATGTTCATCAACCTACACATGTATTGCATTTGTATGGAGATGTAAGTGATGGTAATTAATGATAAATGTGTGGTTCATAATTCCATTATAATTTAATTAATTTTTTTTGTTTCGTTTCATTAATTTCAACAAGCTTATGTAATCTAGGTTACCTTCACATCATGCAATGACCTAAAATCTCATAAGTTGATCGATAAATAAAATTTCATCCTTGAATGTGTATTTATCAAATAAATTTTAATCCTTGGAGGAAAATAGGGCGGTGAATGAACAACTAGAGCTATATATCCTTTTAGACAATACACGGAGTTGGAATTATTGTTTTTTAATGGTATGGTTGTGTCATTTTTTTATGAAGTCTTAGGAGACATTTCAATTCAAGAATCATAAAATAAAACCATACAAAATGTGACTTGGTTTAATTGATTTTGATGGTCGTGTAGCTCGATTGCAAAGAAAAAAAAAACATTTCCTATTCTACCCTTACATTCACTTGTAGAGTTGGAATTGGTATCCAATAATTGTTCTAGAAAATAAAATCTACAACATTAGAACCGATCAAAATTTTGAACTATTTCAATGAAATGGATTCCAATATACATTGTCCATAGTATATATTTTCCAACATTTTCAAGCAAGTGGAGGAGAATGTCATTCTGGTTATAGTGATTTTGAGTAATATTTCATTTTTCATAACAATAAAGTTCACCGATGTAATTTATTTGACAGTGATAATCTCCCAAACTCCTTTTCTTGAAAAAATTGTCTTTCCCCATATGTATTACTTTATTTTAATTGACACTTTCTATTTCATTTACATGAGGACACGCTATTGTATCTAGGAAAAATGGAAATGGAAACATTTATGGCAAGTCAATTTCTTATCTTTAAAATTGATCCATTGGTTATGCTTTCTTATGTTTTATGTTCCATATTTTAATTACCTTATTCAACATTGTATCTAGTGACATATTGTATCTATTGTTCCATATAAGTTATCATAGTAGTGGTTTTGGTTGTCATAGTAGTGGTTTCTTGTATAGTGGTCTTTCAGGTAATGACTAGGTACAAGTGAACTACCAATGATGTGGAGTGTAGAATTCAAACATTTATGAGCACACTCGAATCTAGACCTCCCTCGCTCGAGAATTTCCTAAACTATTATAAATCACAAGAATCCACAAGATATTCGTGTATTAAGATATGATATTTACACAAACAAATTTTTAAACAAGATTGGAAATAGAGGTTTTGGAATAGTTTATAAATGAAAACTTTCAAGTAGATATATGATAGTTGCCAATATTTTGGATAAATATAAGCATAGTGAACAACAAGTTATTACTAAAGTGGCTATAATGGAGACAACCTATCACATTAACCTGGTCCTCCTTTTGGGTTATTGTTCTTGGGAATCCAAAAGAGATTTAGTGTATGAGTACATAGTTAATATTTCCCTCGACAAGTATATCCATGAAATCCATCAAGATGAGTTTTATTGTAAAACGTTGCATTCAATTACAATTGGAACAACTTGCAGTATTACTCACCTATACAAATATTGTATAAA
>SNQJ01S0042869.1:4247-16994 GCA_010110895.2 Picea sitchensis | reverse complement strand
TTGTAAATTCATATTAGCTACATAGTAATGCTATTAACTATTACTACAGAATAATGCTATTAACTATTACTTCACATTAGTGCAATTAACTATTAACTACTATTTTTCGTTGTAAATTCAATATTAACTACATAGTTAATGTTATTGACTATTACTCAAACAAATTCATTGTAATGCTATTAACTATTACTACACAGTAATGTTATTAACTATTACCAACTATTATTTGCTATAAATTCGCTACTAACTACATAGTTAATGCTATTAATTGTTACTCAAACAAATTTGATGTAATGCTATTAATACACCCATGTGGTAGCTCTTCCACTCATCAAGGTTAACCACAGTCCTCTATAAATATTCACATGTTGTCATACAATCCAAAATTTCTGTCCATACTAAATTCTAAGTCAATGATGAAAGCTTTGAGAAAGAATAGAATTGTTGGGCATGTCTATCACCTATCAACCATATTAAAAATGCAGCAACAAAAACGCTCACAACCAATCACTACCCAAAGTCGCAGGGGATAAAATGCTATATCTATCAGGTTAAAAATGAATTTTCTATCACAGTAATTAAGGGTTCACTATATCTTTCGCATCAAATGAATCTCTGCAAAAAGGAAAGGAATCACTATCTCAAAATATGGAAACATTGTGCAAAAGCGAGTGAGTTCGTTGTCTCAATAAATCTAAAAACACTGTGAAAAAGGGAGATAAAAATTGTTGGTAAGGTTCTACTAAAATGTTGCATTTAGAACATAATTTTTTTGGCCAAAAGGTAGTACGAAGAGATGGAGAAAAGGGACATCAAACACAGCACCAACGCACACCTAAAATGATACCTTACACACCATATCCATGCCACCATGAAATCCAGTAAAACTAAAAAGGGGCCAATTTCGGGACTTGATATGATTCCCCATGAAATGCCATTTAAAATCATACATGGTAATCAACACCCATAATGCCCTAGTGTGTCACCAACTATGGTGATCAACACACGACCTAAGTCCGTCAATCGTATAATTATAAATCCCCTCCGAATAAATGAATTAAACATTCAATTCCGGACTGATGAAAACTCAAAATCGTTGAGTGCTTTCATAAAGAAATCGTGAGTGCTAAATCAAATCGTTGAGTGCTTTGATATAGAAATTGTGAGTGCTAACATAAATTTTCGCTGCCCATTTTGATTATACATAACCTCAACACCATTCATAGATTAATAGTAAATGCAATTTTGTGGTCAACAAATGGGGCAATCGTTGTCTAATACAATGGTATTCGTTGTCTGAAACAATTAAAGGATATAGTAATTTAATGAAATCGTGGTAAAATCATGTGTAATGAAAACACGGGTATAAATACACTTCAGGAACGCAAAGAAAAAAAAGGGAAAAATAATTGAAATGCAGTCCAATGAGGCCAAAGGAAGAGTAAAAATTTGTCATCAAAGCAATAAATCACAGAGTTAATCAATCTCATCAAGGCACAAGACAATCACTCCACTAGGAACAATCAACAGGGTTAGACAACTGGGCAAAAGCATCCTTCGGTCATCATCCACGCACATAAAATAAGGGCATTCGGATCTATAGGTCTATTAACACTGGAGTGATGATCGTCGATCTGGCTCCTGGCCGACTACTCAGGCGTGGACTGATGAACTAGGGATGAGGACGAAGTATAAAAAACTAACTCTTCACAATAAGTCAATAAAAACAACAGGACAATCACAACATTCGGGGATCGATTGCCAAGGGAATCAATTCAATCAGCAAGCTTAAGGCTATGATGAAATTAAGTTCTCGATTAAAATGCTAAGTAGAACACCTTCTTAACAAAATCAAAAGTACAGAAATGGAAGCGTAAGATCAATACTAATCTACCATGCAAAATAAAAGCATGTGTACCATAGCCCAAGGTGACAACTCCGAGTAGTTGTCCTGCACTCTCTGTGCAGCTCCCGCTTGTCGGTCGATGAGACTTCACCGGTACCTCCCAACCAATGCTAGGGGTACTCTTCTTCCCCCTTAGACCCCAGAGCCGCAAAGGGGCCACGCACACTAAACCAAAGAATAAATAGCTCCCATATTTCCTCGCAAGGCCGAGCTACCACTCCTCTCCAAGCTGGGTATCCCAACTCCCATAAGATAAGTCAGTCAAGTTGAAAATTCTGCAGCATAATGTTACGCATAAAATAATAGATCCATCCATCCTCCTCCCCCCCCTTTTATATAGAGTTTCTAAGTCATTTCTTTCCCAATTTCCCATTTAATTTATTGTTTAATAATTTAATTCAGAAAAATCCTCCCCGTACATGTGTCACCCATCCCCTTTGTTGCACCATAAATTAATTTAATTAATTATTTAATTACTCCTATTTCCCTCACCCACCTAAAAGCATTCCTAGAATTGCTCCTAGGTGTCACCATATTCCATTACACATTTTAATGACTTACGCCCCTACTAAATTCCTAGTTGAGTTTAATTTAGAAAGTTCTTAAAGGAAATAATCCTTACTAAGTTAATCACTCTGCTTTTTCCTTATGTTTCCCTTTTCTTTATGTTTCCCCCATTTTCCCTTAGTTTCCTAATTCTTTTTAAGTTTCCCTCTTTTCCCTTTTTATCTACAACTTAAATTAGCAACTATAGAAAATTACCTTTTTACCCCTCTTTCTTTTTAATTAATCATATTTAATTAGCATAAGTAGAAAAACAATCAATTCCCTTTTTAAATTTTAATCCTTCAATATCATTTGATTTTAATAAATTAGTTGAATTTCTTTCCCCCTTCTCTTCATATGTTTAATGATTATTATTATTATTATTATTATTATTATTTGATTTTATTTTATTTACCACAAGTATCACTTAGACCTAGATTTTATTTTCCTAGGCTGGGCGACATTTTATTAGGGAAATTGTTTTTAAATCTTTCTTATCACATTATTTGTTCTAAGGCCATCTAGGTTTATTCACTTATTAGTTAACAATGCGACATGCCCTTCAGGATGCCTAGGTGCTCCAAGGGTGCCACTCACCTCATTATGTTTTTGTTGTGCGACGTGCCCTTCAGAATGCATTGTGTGATCCAAGTGTGCCACTCACCTATTGCCTGACTTGGTAGACATAAAAAAACCTTGGAGTCAATACTTCATCAGCTGATATTGTGGGAGACTAAGGGCCTCTAAGGAATAAGGCCCCTACCTTATTGCGCACCCCTTAGAATCATCGTGAGCGCCTATCACAGTCTGCCCTCACGACATTGTGGGTCTTCTCGAACTAGGTAATAATTAACCTACAATTCGAGACATAGCGGGACTGATACTAGTCCGTGGTAGGGATGTTGTCCACACCTCTCCCTCAATGTATCTGGTAGTCATGCATGACCCCTCTACTCCACATGTGAGTCTGGTCGACAAGTTATCATCATCCTTCATCATCAACGAATCATGTCATAAATAAAATCCATAATCATAGCATCTAATCAAATGCGCATATGTCATATATACAACAATCAAACCTCAATAGTCCACTCCCTATCTTGATCTGGAGTCCAAGGGTTTCATCGATGCCTCTGCATCCTCGAGGTCCAAAATCCTGCACACTCAGGAGAATTGAGTCAATAGCACCTATCTATACAAATACAACAAAATAACATGTCATCATATCCATAATGCCTCATAATCATAATCAAATGCCCAAAGTATAATAATCTGGATCACTTGCAAGCAAGTGTACTCAAATAATAAGTTCGCTTAGTTTGGGCAAGAGAGGGATGTTACATACACCCCCTCTTGGTCTAAACTTCATCCCAAAGTTTCACAGTATATAAGTGTCGAAATAATGTGTACCATAGTGTCATAATTCTATCTATCAAACAAAAATGGAAGCTACTAGTGCATATCATATGCATCCTCCCAGGTCGCCGAGTGCAAACTATAGTCGACCCACTGGACCTTGACCTAATTTACTAATTGACATCGTAGCTATCGATTGCAATGATCTAGGATGCATATCAGCTCAGCCGTGAGCGACACGTCATCTAATACCTACAAGGAAATCATGTCAATAACATGTGTAGGATCACTAATATAATGTCTCAAAACAGATACGCAAAAAACATCATGCATACGCCTCAAATAATCAGGCAAGGGTAGTCGATAGGCTAGAGGCCCCTTCCTCTCCACAATCTCAAAAGGTCCCATGAACCTAGGAGAAAGTGTAGCTCCATTTCCAAACTTGGTCGAACTCTTATGTGGTTTTACCCACAAGAAGACTCGATCTCCAACTTTGTAACTACGGTCTACATGGTGCGCATCAGCATATGTCTTCTGCCGATCCTGTACTTCTTTGATCCTTTGTCTTATTGTTTGCATTTGATCTTCCATTTCTTGGATTAATTTTGGTCCCACCAGGACCCTATCCTCAAGTTGATCCCAACTCAAAGGTGTCTGACACAGTCACCCATAAAGGAACTCAAAAGGCTCCATCTTAATGGTTCTTTGGTAACTGTTGTTATAAGCGAATTCTACCAGTGGTAAGAATTCTTCCCAACACTTTTATTGGTCCATCATGTACATGTGAAACATGTCTTCCAGGACTTGGTTTGTTTGTTCGGTCAGACTTTTTGTCTTCAGGTGATACGCAATACTAAAGTTAATTTCGGTCCCCAAGGCCTCTTGGTAACTAGTCCAAAATTGTCCAGTAAACACTGATCTTCGATCAGATATAATCCACTTAGGTACACCATGCATCCTCACAATATTACTAATGAAAACTCTAGTTATGTCAGGTGCCTGATACGTTGTACGCACAAGAATAAAATGAACACTCTTCATCAGAGTGTCAACTACCACGAAAATCGAGTCATGTCTCCTTGCCGTCAATGACAATCCAACAATGAAATCCATCAAAATAACCTCCCATTTCGATTTCAGAATAGTGTGTGGCTATAGTAATCCTATTGGATGTCTATGTCCAACCTTTACCTGCTGACATTCTAGACATCTAGTCACATAGTTGACTATGTATTCCTTCATTCCTTTATAAAAGAATAAGGGTTTAAGGTTCACCCTCATCTTCGTGACTCCTGAGTGAACCATGTACACTGCTCTATGAGCCTCATTTAGGATCAAAATCCTCAACTCGTCGTTCGGTGGTACATAAATCCAATTTTTAAACCTCAATAATCCATCTTCATCAAATGTAAATCCTTCAATTCTTTGTACCATCATTATGTTTTTTCCTATAAAAACCTTTACCTCTTTGTACTAGTCATCGTCGCGCTGTAAAGTTAGAATATTTTCACGTAGATTCATCTAAAGAGGAAACACTGAAAAGATGCATGGTCTCTGACTCAATGCATCTTCCACTCGGTTCACTGTTCCTTTTATGAAAGTAATCTCAAAGTCGTACTCGCTAAGAAATTCCGACCAACACCGTTGTTGCGCGTTCAGGTCGCTTTTCATAAAGATGTGCTGAAGTCCACAGTGGTCCATTTTTAGTTCAAATTTTCGTCCAATAAGGTAGTGTCTCCACACTCTTAGGGAATTTACAATAGATAACAAATCCAAATCATGCATCACATATTTCTCCTCATGCCTTCTCAACTTCCTCAAAATGTAAGCAATCACTCAATCGTCTTCCATCAAGACTCCTCCTAAGCCTCCTCGGTATGCGTCAGTGCATACCAAGAAGTCTGCGTCCATGTTAGGGACCTTTAGTATCAGTGTTGTTGTCAACAAATCCTTGAGCCTCTGAAATGCCTCCGTGCATTTCTCGTTCCAAACAAGCTTCTTTTTCTTCTTCTAAAATTTCATAATCAGATTTACTATCTTCGAAAATCACTCAACAAACTGTCAATAGTATCCTACTAAACCCATGAAGATACGCACTTCTGGGACATTCATCAGTGCAAGCCATTCCATAATAGCCTCGACCTTTGCTGGATCCATGGTGATACCTTCACCGGAGATGACATGCCCTAATTAGTGAATCTTCGATTGATAAAATGAGCATTTGGACAAATTCCCATACAATTTGTGCTCTCGCAGACACTATAGTACCAAGCGCAAGTTCTCGTCATGCTCCTCCGTCGTCTAAGAGTAAATTAAAATATCGTCAATGAATACTTGGATGAAATTGTCTAAGTAATCATGGAACACCCCATTCATCAAACTCATAAATACCCCTAAGGTGTTTGTCAGTCCAAATGATAAAACAGTAAACTCGTAATGACCAAAAATCATCTTAAATTTGGTCTTAGGGACGCCATCCTCCTTGATCCATAAATGGTGATATCCTGATTGGAAATCGATCTTGGAAAACACCATTGCACCCTTCATATGATCGAACAGATCATCAATCCTTGGCAATGGATACTAATTCTTGATCGTTGCCTTGTTCAATTTATGGTAGTCAATGCAGAGTCTCCACACCCCATCCTTATTTCGTATGAACATAACAGGCGTGCCCCACAGTGACACACTTGGATGTATAAGTCTCAAGTCTAGCAACTCCTTCAGTTGCATTCTCAACTCCTGCAACTCCGGGGTCAACATCTGATAAGGTGTTCTAGTTATCGATTCAGTCTCGGGTTTTAGGTCTATGGTAAAATCCAATTCCCTCTCCGGTGGAATCCCAGGTAACTCCTCCGGGAAGACATCCACAAACTCTCTCACCACCAGAAGGTGTTCTAGCCCTTTCGCTACTCCCTTTTCATTTAATGAAAGGATCACATAAATATTACACCCATTGTGGATGCTCTTTTGTAGCTGCAAGGAAGAGATGAACCTCAGGGAAACTCCCTGGTTCCTACCTACAATCATGTGTCTATGTCCCTCATCATCGACCCAGCTCAACTATTTCATATTATAGTTGAGTATCGCCTCATGTGATTCCAACCAATCCATACTGATCATGATGTCATAAGATCCTAAGATCGTGATGTATAGGTTGACCCTAGTGAAAAACTCCCCCAGGTTAAGGGTACAACCCGTAACCATTCCTCCAACCTTCTGTTTGGATCCCAAAGCCATCTCTACAAAGAAAAACTCATATTGTTCGACTTCCTTTACGTTAATCCTTTTTAGCACTAGATCATAAATGAAACTCTCGGTAGCACCAAGATCTATCAAAATACTAAGGTTCTTGTCAACGATGGTAGCTAAAGTCTCAAGCATAGTTGACTGGTGCTCTTCCTTGTGGTTATTCACCGTTGCATGTATTCGATGGGCATTGCCCAAATCTCCCACGATAGTGGGTTTGACTGATCCAGATGCTCTAGTCCTCTCCACTCGACAGTCATGCTAGTAGTGTGGCTCCCCACAAGTCCAATACCCCTTCTTCACTCTAGTAGTCCTGGTACCCAAATTAGAAGCTGACGGGCCACCGTCCTGGAATCCTGGTTTGTTCTGCTGAATAGGCCATAACTGTTGCTGCTGCAGACGACCTTGTTGCTAATGTTGTGGTTCCTGATAATGAGTCTGCTACCGAGGCACTGGTCACCGAGGTGTAGTGAAATTGGATCCTCTCTACAAGCCATGATATCTTGGCGTATGTATGACTGGTGTCTGATGTTGCGACACACTAGATGATACCTGTCCTGCTGGTCTCGCTGGAGTCCTGCAACGACCCCCGTTGATAAGCTCCTCCTTTGCTATGAGGGCCTTGTGGATGGCATCATGCAAGGTCTGAGGCATCAAAATCCTAACCTTTGCACGTATGCTGACATTAAGGATGAACAAGAAAATGTTGACCTTAAGTTTCTCAGTATTAAGATGTAGAGCATACTGAAGAAAATCCATATAACGGGCCTCGTACTCGGGCACCGTACGTGCATCCTGTCGTAAGGCATTGAACTTGTTGAGATGACGCTCAATGAATTCCTCTGAAAGGTACCTCTCTTGGAACCATTCCTCGAATAGTTCCCATGACATGTCTTCGACGACCATGTTAAACTATGGCAGGAGCGCCTTCCACCATAGAAGAGTGCTCCCCTTCAATTGAAAGATCGACATCTAGACCTTCATGTTGGAGGTATAGTCGTGAAGTGCAAAGCACATCGCAATATTATCCAACCATGCCTCAGCGGCGGTGTTGTCTATGGCACCAAAGAACTCAGGAAATTTAGACTTCTCAAGTTCGTGGTGAATTCTACCAGTACCAACCAGAGCGCACGGTGGACCCTCAGAGGGTGTCGATGCCCTGGCCTCATCTCTGTCCAAACAACTGATCAGTGCCTCAAACATCCACTGAAAAGACCTCATCATCCCAACCACATCACCCACCGCTATCTGCGCCTGCTCGACAACCTGTTCATTTCCCTGGGGGTTAGACCCCTCAAGCATGGATGCTACTAGAGGTGTCACGCCTCCTCCCCTATCACCCCATCCTATGCCTCTATGACATCCTCTAACCATGATTACCTGCACAAATACAAGTCAACTTAATTAACAACATTATAATCCATATCATATCAACTAAATCCGTAGTGTTCCCAAGTTGCGGGTTGAACCTGCTCTGATACCATATGTAACGACCCCATTGTTACGACTACAAGCGAAGTAGAAAGTGCAATTTTTATTTTTTTTAAATAGGATGACAACTACAATTACATCTAAACAACACATCTGACAGCGAGCACCACGCCCGCAGAATAGGCAACATACAACTACAACTACATGCACTAGAACAAGAGAAACTAGGTGAAACATGCATAAAACAACAGAGAGAAACAATTTCCCACCAGACACAACATGAAAACGCCTACAATCTAAGGGACAACATCCATAATCCTGACACAAAGGTCCTGATGACCAATCACTAGAACCTCTATGGCATGCAACCCAACACATGAAGGTGATACAACTCAAGAACCAACAATGAAATTACAACGATCAACTAACACCCACAATGGGAAGCACTAACTCTGACCAAGTTATCATTCGACTCTATCCAATAGGGCGCTCCATGATCCCCTCCTTAAGAATCATGTCGTCCCTAGGTGATAGATGCAACAATAACCCTGGCACAACATAACCTATCTGAACCAAGGACTCAAGATAAATCTAACACGCTAGGATCCGAAATAATGAAAAGAATACTACACCCATACCCCAAGAAAAAGGTCGATAAGATGCAAGATGACGACATTCAAAGGAAATGAGAAAGCTGTTACCTGACTCCGCCAACAACCCAACCATTAACTGATAAGCAAGATGTCTAAGTGCGAAGGTTGAACTGTTACCAAGCCACTATGGTTATAAAATTTATCATGAGGATAAATTAGTTAGGAACTGAATGACGTCAAGAACCATTGATTAACAATTATCCACTATCTGTTAAATTAAGTGACTATTGATCTATGATGCTTATAAATAATCAAATTTCTTTCTAGATTGACAAGTCCTAATTAATCAATAAACACAAATCTATTTTAACAATTTAATAGTACATAAAGATATTAACTATATCAATATATAACATTATTAATATAACACTATTAATCAACATCCATATATATCACAGGTTATAACACTATCAACAATATCAATTACAACATGTTTTCCATCATATATAAATTCAACTGGTGATTAAAATGCAAATTGTTGTCTAAATTATATAAGTGGTTGTCGTCAATATATAAACGTTGCCCAAAAGTCAATATCAATATATCAATATTCCCAAGTGAAAACATATCAATAAACACGTTGTCCCACATAATGATATCAATAAACACGTTGTCCAAAATTCTTGATGTCTAGATGATATCCGGTGAGAACGTAGCCTAAAATCATGTTGCCAAGCCTTGATACCTTGTCTAGCATAAATAGGAGACGTTATCTAGCATTTAAAAGGAAGCTCTAACTAAAATTGTGATCTAGTATCACATGACACCTATTGACTGTTACTCAAAAAAATTCACTATTAACTACATAGTAATGCTATTAACTATTACTACATGGTAATGCTATTAACTATTACTTCACAGTAATGCGATTAACTATTAACCACTATTAATCGTTGTAAATTTGCTATTAACTACACAATTAATGCTATTGACTGTTACACAAACCAATTCATTGTAATGCTATTGACTATTACTACACATTAATGCTATTAACTATTAACTACTATTATTCGCTGTAAGTTCGCTATTAGCTACACAATTAATGCTATTAATTGTTACTCAAACAAAATTGTTGTAATACTATTAATACACCCATGTGGCAGCTCTTGCACTCATTAACGTTAACCGCAGTCCTCCATAAATATTCACACACTATCATACAATCAAGAATTTCTATGCATAATGAATTCTAAGTCAACGATGAGAGATTTGAGCAAGAATAGAATTGTTGCACATGGTTATCCGCTATCAAACTTATTAAAAACGCAAGAACAAAAACGCTCACAACTAATTGCTACCCAATGTCGCAAGGCATAAAACACTATCTCTATCAGGTTAAAAATGAATTTGCTATCACAATAATTAAGGGTTCACTATCTCTATCACATCAAATGAATCACTTCAAAAAGGAAAGGAATCGTTGTCTCAAAATATGGAAACGTTGTGAAAAAGGGAGTGAGTTTGTTGTCTTAATAAATCTGAAAATGCTATGCAAAAGGGGGATACAAATTGTTGGTAAGGTTCTACTAAAATGCTGCATTCAAAACATGATTTTGCTGGGAAAAAGGTAGTACGAAAAGATAGAGAAAAGGGCCATCAAACTCAGAACCAGGGCACACCTAAAATTCTACCCTACACACCATAGCCACGCCACCATGCAATCCAATAAAACTAAAAAGGGGCCAATTTCGGGACTTGATATGATTCTCCACGAAATTCCATTTAAAATCATACACAGTAATCACCACCCATTACGCCCTAGTGCATCACCAGATATGGTGATCAACACACTACCTAAGTCCGTCAATCGTATAATTTTAAATCCCCTCCCAATAAGTGAATTAAACATTCAATTCCAGACTGATGAAAACTCAAAATCGTTAAGTGCTTTCATAAGGAAATCGTGAGTGCTAACATCAAATCGCTAAGTGCTTTCATATAGAAATCATGAGTGCTAACATAAATTTTTGATGCCCATTTTGATTATACATAACTTATCCAAATGGATATCAGTGGCCACCCACCTTTTCCAGCTGGCTCAAAACAGTTTTTTGACATTTTTGGCAATTTACTATTTTTAGTAGTTTTTACTTCCGGGGCCATTTTGAGGACCTAAATAAAGGTTTTTCGGTATCGATCTCCTAAGTTATATCTGAATGGATAATTGATCCCCCAAAATGAATCTCCTCGACGATACCTTTCCAACGGGCTATCACACTCCTAAAACTAAGATCGTATGCAAAAGTTACGACCCCAGGAAGTTGATGTACTAGCTTACCTAAATGGGGCCCACATGACTTTTGGCGTTTCATCTCCTAGGGTTAGGTTTTTGGATGTCTAGGGTTTTTGGCATTATTTCTTATTGTAAAAATACCTTCAGAGCCTCATTGTAACTTTCTTCTGGCGAATGCGCGCTATCGTCACATATCTTCTCATAGATAAGCTGCCACCATTCCAGCAAGCTTGTTTCTGCTGCATTTTACAGTTTCAACTTATTTTGTTATTGAATAGAAAACCAATTTTACTGCATTTCTATTATTTTGTGTTAAACACCTGTTAATAATCTGTATTCATTTTGTTCTTCTCATAAAATCTAGATCAGTGGTATCAGAGCGGTCTACTTCTTGGCGTCTTAATGCATGTCCCCAATGAGGTCGGAGTACAAAGAGTTGGGTCTCGAGCTTGTTTCTCTTGAGGAAAGAAGCTCTCGCACGCCCAAGCGACCTCCCATGGCAGGAGAAAAGAAATATTATGGGACAAGAGATCCTTTCAAACTGTTAATTGAGGAATCCCTCACGCAATAGAGGAACGAGATGATGGATAGCTTCGCGCAAATCCTTCGGCGACCACCAACAGGCGATGCATCTTCTTCAAACAGAGGCGCCGTCCCCTTCAAGGTACAAATAAACTTTGATATTCCTATATTTGAAGGTCAGATAGACGCAGATGCTGTAGACAAGTGGTTGAATCTACTAGAAGGGTATTTTTCTATTCATAAATTTTCGAATAGAGAAAAGATTACTTTTGCGCTCCTCAAAGTTGTTCCCCATGTCAAAGATTGGTGGGAAACTTTCTGTGAGCAAAAGGAAATAGGGGAAACCTCATTATTTTCAGTCACAGCCACCTAGGAATCCTTCAGGGATGCTATTAAGGAACAATACTACCCTGTCGAAATTTATGACGACCTGTATACCAAATGGACCACACTGCGGCAAGAAAGAGACCAAGTAGTGCCAGATTTCACAAATATCTTCCATATCTTGTGCACCAAGTTGGGTATCAAAGATTCGGAGCGACATCTGGTTCTCAAGTATCGTGGTGCTCTACATAGATACATCCAAACCAAAATGGAATTTCTAGACATCTCATCCTTGGGCACGACCTACCAATATGCCGTCAAAATCAAGCAGAAGCTCAAACAAAAGACGCGACAATTTGGGCCTAGGAACCCCTCACAAAAAAAGTCAGGAAAGGGTGGCCCCAACCCACCGAAAAAAGGATAGAGCAAAGATGGATAGTATCAAGAAAACCAGTACAAGCCGCAAGCAAAGGAGGACATCGGAAAGACAAAGAAAGATACGGGGAAGTGGTGTGACTTCCATAAGA
>SNQJ01S0042868.1:38354-61217 GCA_010110895.2 Picea sitchensis | reverse complement strand
TCTGGTTGTTCAATGTAGACTTCTTCTTCAAGTTCCCCATTCAGAAAAGATGATTTTATGTCCATCTGATATACTTTAACATTTTTGGAGCATGCATAGGCTAAAAGCAACCAAATTGCTTCCATTCTGACAACTGGGGAAAATGTCTCTTTAAAGTCGATTCCTTCCATCTGTGCATATCCTTTACATACCAATCTAGCTTTGTTCATTGTAACTTGTCCATCTTCATTTAATTTATTCTTGAAAACCTATTTTGTGTCGATCACATTCTTATTCTTTGGTCTTGGAACCAGTTCCCACATGTCATTTTTCTCTATTTGATCCAATTCTTCATTCATGGCCTTATTCCAAAATTCATCCTTGTTGGCTTCTTCAAAGCAATTTGGTTCAATTGTAGATAAGAGTGCTAGGTGTCTTTGGAGATACTTGTTGAACTTTCTCTTTTGTTTCTGTCAAATTCTCTTCATCTTCCTTTTCTACTTCTTTTTCTGCTACTTCTTCTTCAAAAAGTTGTTCCATTGATTTTTTTTCTTCTTCCTTTGATTCTGGTCTGCCTATTTCATCAATTGGTATGTTGATGATTTCTACAACTTTGTTCAATATTAGATTGTAACACTTGTATTCTTTCCTTGTACTTGAGTAACCAACAAGTACTCCTTTGTCCACACAAGAGTCAAACTTTTCCATTCTTCTATCTTCTCTTTTGATGTAGCATTTTCTTCTGAAAACTTTGAAGTGCTTCACATTTGCTGCTCTTCATTTCCATAGCTCGTAGGGAGTTTTATTAGTGTTGTTTCTGAGCATTAATTTTCTTTGAATGTGAACTACTTTATGCACTGCCTATGTCCAAAATATATCTATCAATTTGGAATCCATTAGCATTGTTCGAGCCATTTCCTATACTGTCTTGTTCTTTCTTTCAACAACTCCATTATGTTGATGTGTGCTACTGCAGTGGTCCATAAATTCCTTGGAAGTTAACTCTCATTCATTATCATATCTCAAGCATTTGATTCTTGAATCCATCTCATTTTCAACCATTTCCTTGTAGATCTTGAGGTTTTCAAAATCTTCTGACTTGTTCTTGAGAAAGAAAACTGCAGTCATTCTTGTATAATCATCAACTAATAACATAAAGTATCTCTCAACTTTTAATCCCTTTGTTGTAGTTGGTCCAACTAGATCAGTATGCACAATTTCCATTGTTCTTGTTGTTGAATATTCCTTTGATTTGAACCAGGTCTTTGTTTTCTTTCCTTGTTGACGATGCTTACATAAAGTGTTGGTTGGTTTCGCGATCTGGGGAATTTCTCTGACTTGTTTTCTTTTTCTGACTTTGACAAGGTTATCAAAATGCATGTGACCCATTCTTCTGCGCCATAGCCAAATTTCATTTTCCTTTCCTAGACAACACTTTTCATTTCCAATTTCAATTAACACATATATGTTGTTTGAAGTTCTTGCAGCTGTACTGACCAATTTCCCTAAACCTTATCTTATTATCTTACACTTTTGTGAATCGAAAGAAACTTTATGACCTTGGTCACACATTTGACTCACACTTGGAAGATTATGTTTCATATCTTCTACTAGTAGAACATTTTGTGCCTTTTTATTCTTGTTCCCAATTCAGACTGTGCCTTCTCCAATGATTTTGGTTGAATTATCATTTCCGAAGGAGAATAATCCATTTCTTTCCTTTCACAATGTAATAAATTTGTCTCTATCACCTGTCATGTGTTTTGAACACCCACTGTCAACATACCAACCGTGTTTCTTCTGCTTAGCTTGTAGAGTGACTGTGAATTCTTCATTGCTATACTGATCTTTCTTTCTTATCCATGTCATTTTCTGAGGTTCTTGTCTGTGACTATTGTTATTCTATTGAGGTTCTTTAGGAGGGACTATCATTCTACAATTTTTGGCCATGTATCCAAAATTGTTACATTTGTAACATTCCACTTTAGTGCTCAAAGATTCAAACTTGTTGTAACTTCTTCTTTGTGTTTCACTGGGTCTTCTTGAGTAAACCCTCTATGTATGACTCTCAAAGTTGTTATTGTTCCTTTTTTTATCTTTGCAATTCACAACTTTATGTCCAAAATTATTACATGCATAACATAAACCAAAAAATATAGTTTGATACCTGGGAGTTGAAGATCTTTAGAAAGAAGGTTCTCTTATGAATCCTTCTTCTTCTTGAGGCCTATTTGTCTGTTGTTGATTCTGAAATCTGAATCTTCTTGGTGGAGGCGTGTCCCTGTAATCTTCCTTGTACATATTCCTATCCCCTTTGATTGTTTTTGCATAGCTTTTTGGATTTGTTTCTTGCTCTGTTGTTTTGGAGCTTGATCTCTTTTCTGTCTGATTATATCCAAGTTCAGACTTTTCAAGATGAGACTTTTTATTGCTGATAATGTCATCTAGAACTTTTGAGCTATTCTACATATTTTTCTTTTGAATATCCTTTCTTAGTGTGACAATCTCTTCTTCCAAGTTTCCAATGATATTGTCCTTTTCTTCTAGTTTTTCTTTGAGTGCTTCTTCAATTATTTTATCTTATTCTATTTGAACCTTCAATCTTGTGATCATTTGTTCTAGTTCTTGAGTGTCCTTTTTATTGTCTAGTTTTGCTTGTAGTTTCTTGTTTTTCTTCTTTTATCTTCTGATAACTTCTATGCCACACATTAATTCTTATCGATAGTCAACTTATGCCTCTTCAATTTCGTCTTCAACTTCTTCATATCCTTCTTCGGCTTCTTCATATTCNTCAAAATCTTTTACTGCCATGAATAAAACTCTTCCTGTCTCACTGTCACTGATTTCATCTTCATCTGATGATGAGATGTCTTCTTTGATGCATAATCTTTTCTTGAAATATTTCTTTGTATTTCTTTTTCCTTTATATGTGTGTTTTCCTTTTGAGTAACCTTCATCATTTCTCTTTTTCTTATGAGGACATTTGTTAGTAAAATTACCAATACCATCACAATTAAAACAAATTAAAGGAATCTTACCTTTATACCTACCATTGGTTCCCTTGTTCAGTCTTTTGACGAAGTTGACCACTTCTTCATAATCTTCTGAGATGTCGCTGTTACTGCTATATTCTTATTGTTCCTTTTTCTTTTGCTTTGATCTTTTGGATGCTTTGAAGGCTGCTTCTTTTACATCTGGATTTTCCTGTTCAGTTCTCATTTCATATGCTGTGAAGATTCCATGCAGTTCGTCCATTCTTATTGAGTTCAGATCTGATCTTTCCCCTATTGCTGATATCTTAGGGTTGAATCTCATAGGAAGATATCTTATTACCTTTTGAACAATTACAGATTCTTCGATTTCTTCTCCCAATACTATGATTGCATTCAGTTTTTCGTCAACTCTCAAGAAATAGGTTGCAATATTCTCATCTTCCTTCATTTTTAGTTGTTCTAACTGACCTCTATAAGTTTGAAGTTTTGTTGCTTTGAATTTTGTATCTCCCTCATAAATATTTCGAAGCTTGTTCCAAATCTCTTTGGCAGATTTACAATGTGCAACTTTGGTGAATACTATTTCATTGAGACCATTCAAAAGTGCATTTGTATCTTTGGAATTATTATGACCAAGTTTCACTGCTTTGTCATTTGTTGGTGGAACTGTTGGTACTGTGTATCCATCTACAATTGATTGCCAAATTTCAAACCCCCTTGCTTGTATATATGTCTTCATCCTTATGCTCCAAAAATAATACTTTTGTCCATCAAAGTGTGGTATTAAATTTTTATATGAGTTGGTACTCTCTGTGATCTACCTTTCAGTGGTTAAACTGATTTTTGAAGGAACCTGCTCTGATACCAATTGTTGGATTACTGAGAGGGGGGGTGAATCAGTAATAACATAATTATAATTATTTTTCTCCAAATAATTAAAGTGTTATATCAATGTATAATTATTATCCAATAATAAGAAATAAGAAATGAACAATCACACACATACATAGTACACCAGTATTTTATGTGGAAACCCAAATTGGGAGAAAACCACATAATGTTTTATCTAATATGTCTTGAAGAATTACATTCATTGGAAGCACCAACTTCCTTTGTTTTCCAGTTGCAACTGGATGGGTGCTACAACCTGAGGGAAGATTGAACTCCCCAATTCTCTGGTTATAACTAGAAGGAGGCTACAACCCCCTATGTTCTCTGGCTACAACAAGAAGGTGGCTACAACCACCTGTCCTTGCCCCGTCCAACCGCCATGAAGTAGAAGTAGAATGATGGAACCACTATCACACTATCACTGTGAGATATATCATTGTAAAACTGTACCAATCCACCAGTACCAAACAACATGTACCAATAACCTGAACCATGCATCAACTATGCATCAACCTATACCTCAACCTCTAATCAACATGTACCATAAACAAGTGCATGAACCATGCACCAACATGTACCAAACAATCTGTAATCAACCTATACCATAAACAAGTGCAACCAACCATGTACCAAGTGTGTACCAATCATGTGTCAAGTAATCATCAAATATGACTCATCAATATGTACCAACATCATCAACTATACACCTCATGTATGTGCCAACTCATCAACTACTTGTCTCAACCATGTACCCAACTTGTACCTCAACCAAAATCCCTTATCAATTTCATAATCCAAATATGATTTATAACTCTGTAATAGACCTAGTGTATATGATCACATACCTGCAAAACTTCCTTAACTTTAAACAACAAGAGACTAGCATTTACATAAAAAATTTCTTTAGTATCACATGACTAGTTTTGGATTAGTCAACAACCCTAATTTGAAATAATCGTAGCTTTATACCTTTAATGAATAAATATATGAAACTGATATAAAATGTTCTTTAGTTTGTTTTATGCAATTCCTCCTTGTTTCACTACTTGGAACCTCTCAGAAAAGTAGTTATAGCAAAAATGACATACCTTGTTGAATTCTGGCTTATTCTAGAGAGCGACCTTATAGAGCGTGGCCACATGGAATATTTGTTGAATTGATATGAAAATTTTACACAAAATGCGACATATTGTACTCTAATCAACACATTTTTTCTTACTGAATATGGATCTTTTATGAGAAGTTATGATGTTTTTACCCGAAAAACCTGTTTTTGACTAGTTTCAGGACTAGCCACAAACCCTATTTTCCATGGAGTGTAACTCCAAAAATAAAATGAACCACAAGCAAATGTTTTTACCACAGATACTTGGATATGTTTTATCAATGTCATATAAATTTCATGGTCTGAATCATTCTATAAAAATGTTATTGCGAAAATGGTGAGATGACTTGAAAAAAACATACCTTAGTAAGCATCATCAAAACAATTTATCCTTCCTTGAATTCGGTGGCCTTGTTTTCTTCAATTTCCTCAGAAATTAGGTTTAGATATCTTTTGGTTAACTCAGACACCTATAAGTATTCAATATGATCAAGTATATCTTAAATGAGAGAGGCTTCCCTCTTATTATACTCTCCAAGTAGCTTCCTTAGAAACATCTTTTAGGTCACTTTGCCCACTTTCCTTATTTTAGGGTTAACCCACTTCTAATTTCTCCATTAAATTTATTATTGAATTAATTTATTTTGTATTCACTTTGAATTATAGTACATGTATCACTTCAATTTATTATTTACCTTTTAAAAAATCTTAAACCACTTTGACTACTTTGACCTTTTGGGGCTTCTAGATGACATATGAGGGTCCTCCAACTTCATAAGGCCATAACTCTCAAACCGTGAGGAGTTATGTGACGTTCCACATACCACCAAAAATGGAATGACATGTACTATCCATATAGAATTGTATTACCTTAAAATATATCAAAAATCATACCATTATCCATCAAACAAACTTGGTTCCATTACCCAAACCTGGGTTGTCCAACTTCTCATGGCCATAACTCTCTAACCATGAGGAGTTATGTGACGTTCCACATACCATCGAAAATGACATGACAAACAATATCCATATAGGACAGTTTCACTAATAGATTCACTAGTGTTCATCTCATTATTCCACAAATAAGCATGGGTTCTCTAACCATGTTTCTAGGACAACTCAATCCACAAAGCGTCTTCCCGTGAGGGCTTTCACCATAAGGGGAAAACTTTGGAGTTCATCCATTTCTACTTATTATCAACCATGGGAAGAAAATATTGAGTCATCCTTACATCAAACAATCTTGGGTCCATTACCCAACCTTTGTTCCACGGGGCTTTCTTCAAGGGTTGACATCAATGAAAATCAACCTTAATCAACAGTAACTGGTGAAGAAAATGGGGTGCGATTCTTCGATAATATAATTGCAATTTGGTTAATGCATAAAAATTCCTTCCTTTGTTTTGGGCAAAAACAACGACAAAATAATAGTAGCAGAGAAGGAGATGAATATAGTCATGGATAAGAGAAATTGCAAGGCACTAACGTGGAAAAATAGCCCAATTGATGGGAATATAAAGTTAAAGGCAGTCACCGTCTTTGACGGTGCTCCATCATAAAGAAGGTATGAAAGTGTCATCAATGACCTGCAAGATTTGAAAGGCAGTGAAGAAAATGGGATCCGATTCTCCGATAATATAATTTCAATTTGATTAATGCATATCAATTCCTTCTTGTTTTTTGGGGAAAAAACAAGGACGGAATAATAGTAGTAGAAAAGGAGAATAAAGTCATGGAAATTCATATCAATTTCTTCTAGAAAAATCGCTGAATTGACTGGAACATAAATTTTAAGTCAGTTTTCATCTTTGACGGTGCTCCCCCATCAGGAGAGCAAAGTCATAAAGAAGGTATGGAAGGTGTCATGAATGACCTGAAAGATTTGAAAGGCAGTAAATTGTGAAGAAAATGGGGTGCGATTCTCCGATAATATAATTGGAATTTGGTTAATGCGTATCAATTCCTTCATGGTTTTTGGGAAAAAACAATGATGAAATAATAGTAGAAGAGAAGGAGATGAATAAAGTCACAGAGAAGAGAAATTGCAAGGCAATAACGTGGAAAAATCGCAACGGTCTTCCACAAAAGACGTATCGAGAGAGGAAAAGATTCGAAGAAGCAAATTAAATTACATTACATTCCATTTCATTGAATTTATTTTGTGGTAGAAAAACCTTCAGCAAATATCGATGGAGGGATATAGTGTTAGTTTTATAACATATTATCGGAAAACCACTGGTTTAATTTATTTAATGACATAAATTTTAGTTACAATTTCTTAGAAATTTCTTAGAACAAATGTATGTGTTTTAACTTAATTATATTTATTTTTTCCCGGCCTCAAAATTACATTTATTAGTCCCTGTTATGGGACTATAGCAATGGGTTTTTTTTTTATGTAACATTGATGTGACATTAATTTGCCTTTTACCATAAATTTTTGTATGCAATGTAATGTTTAACATAGGAAAACAAATATATATTTTTGGATATAATAAAAATATTTGTGTGTCTCATTTCTAATTGGTTGATATAATTGAAGTGTTATTGCTCCCTCCATGTCTTTCAATATGTAGAATTAATTACATAATCAATGACTTTCACCAATCACTACATCTAAATATAAAAAGTTGTACTATGTATTTATTATTATGCATTATTATATTTAAATTATATTTATTATCTAATACGTTATTTATTATTATATTTATATTATATTTATGAATATTATAGTTACATTGAGATTACTGTTCATTATACATTTTTAATAACAAACAACCCTCAATTATTATATTTTAACAAAAAATATTCAATACTTGTATTTATTTATATTAAGTTTAATTGTTCAACATGTATTTCCCAACTAACTCGGTAGGGACTGTGTTGACATGCAACCCTTGTTTATACTGGGCAATAGATGGTGGTATGGGATTGGCTTTACTCCGAGCACTATAAAAGGATATCCAATAAGATTTTACAAAATTAATAATTGAATGTATTGATTATATATTAAGACAAACAACTTCACATTGATAATGAAAAGATTATTTTTTTCTTGCGTTGAATTGTAAAATCCATAAATTTAGTGATTATTAATAATATTTATATACATTATGAGTGGGTTAATGGTTAAGAACATGTGTTTTCTTTCAAGAGATCACATATTTAAATTCCAAAGAATGAGATCTCATACACTAATTTGTTGTTTGACTTGGCCATGACCTTAAAATTAAATTATTATTATTATTATAAAGAGATATTTTCCACTTTATATTCATAGTGGATTTACATTCAATTTTATATGCACTATATTTCATATAACTAGCATACTTCTGTCATTGGTGAACGGTAATATCAAAACCTCTCTATTATGAAAGGAATAATGATGTAATGTAAGATGTGATTTGGTAATGTTTTGAATGACATGAATGAACATTTCTATGTTTGTTGACGGGCGAAATCGATCGTCCGTCAACTGGAAGAGTGGAACCGGTCCGGGGTTGTCTAATAACCCAATCCATTTGGGATGAGCCACCCTGACGGGTTTAGCGGCTCCGTTAGCCGATTTAAGGTCCTAAGAAAATAAAAAGAAAAACTATTCTAAACTAACTAAACTAACTAAAAACAAAATAAAACAAACTAACAAACTAATCTAAATAAAACTAACTATTAAACAAACTAACTAATCTAACTATTCTATATATACAATCTACTAACTGATACTATACTAACTCTAACTAATTAACTATCTAACTACTAATTGAAATATAACTTATTCACAAAATGTACAATATCCACAATTTATAGATTTAAATAAAACCTGGAAAACTCACTTATATTCTGCCCTAAGACAGAAAAAGATATTTTTGTTGATTTTATAATTTCATGAACAGAAATAAAACAGAAAAACTAACTAAACTAAATCACTAATCTAAACTACAAATATATCTAACTAAAATACTAAAAGAAATTAACAAAAATAAAATCACAAACTGACCTGGAGAAACGCTCCAGATTTTCCCTGTGTATGATGATTTTCTCAGCTGATCAGAGGGAGGAAAACCGCACTGAATTATCTAGGAGCTTCTCGTAAACGATACACTGCAGTGCTCTACAAGTTTGATCACAGGACAAACAAGACATAAAAATAACAACAATCTTATAATTTATAAATCTTCACAGTTAGATAAACCTGTGTGCAAAGATCTATACATAATAGTTCAATTGATGAAGAAGAGAAATTTGTCATTCATTAGCCGAAGTAAGTGATTGTTGTATTCTCTAAATTAGTGAAAGAAATCAGGCATGTATCACATTAATTCAATCAAATCATTCTGCAAAAGATCATGATAGCTAAAGTAGTCACTAATCAAATGCAAATTGATATGCATAAACATGAAACAAAAGATTGATATTATGAAAGTGAAAGCTATAGCAGAACATCAACTTCTATCTCAGTTTGTATTAGAAATCCATAATCCTGGTTCTCCCACAAGTGAGGATGATCCTTATTACAAAAATAATAAGTATTTATAAGTTTTCCACAGAGTAAAACCTCCCTATGGAAGTTATCAAACTGTTTACATAAAATCTGGGAAGATATCCCAAGTTCAACTAAACTCAGAATCTACAATAAAACTAAACACACAAATACCCCCTAGACTGTCCAGCATATCCCTTGCAATTCGAATTTACCTGAAAAGGGTAAAAAATGGACAAGTTAGAAAGATCCTTTATTAATAAAATAACAAAAATCTAACTCTACAGACTAGCTACAGAATCTTGCGATTCTGTAGCTGGTCTAAATAAGACACAAAATCAACATTAAAATCGAAAAAATCTCTTTTTAAAAAAATTAAATTCAATTTAACATCCAATAGCTTATTTGAAAACAAATCACAAATTGAAATCGTTATTCCATTTTGAAATCAAACAAGACCAATATCAATCAGCTGATTACAGAGATACGAGTACTCTATTTTGTTTGTTACCACAAAGTCGGGTGATAAAATCATATGGAACAACGATGCAATCGTTTGATATGCAATCGAAATTAACATAATCAAAACAAATCACAAGAACTTGTTATACTGTCTTATCAATAGGATCATTTTCCAATCGTTATAACTATATTGACATATGATCTAGGCCGTGAGTGAATTAAACCATAACTGACTTGTAACTTTCCACAAACGAAATCGTAACAGGCTCAATCACTTAGTAACAGAGTTTGTAATAGATATCCGATCGTTTATTATTGGCCAAATGAGCCGACAAGATTGATTTACCTTGATCAAAATCATTTCTTTTAAACGAATTGTAACTGGATTCGATAGTGATAACACAGGTTGACCAATTCTTTTTGCAAATTTAAAATCAAAAAGAGCATCAATTATAATCCAAATTTAACTCATAAAACAATCTTGCCAACTTAGAATAAGAGCGAATCGAACATCTAAGGTTTTCACATAGTTGTTATGACTCAAAATCATTCCACAATTTGGGCGCGAATATTATTTGCATAGGCTTAAATGAGAGCATTGTTCCCATAAAAACGCAGTCGTATTTTCTAAATCCAAATCGAACAGAGTTGTATTTCATCTTTGAAAATTATATGACACAACATATTACAAGATCGGAACAACCAAACTCATTGAAATCGTTTACCAATCACAGCATATGAATCATAACGAAATCAAATCCAAACATGATCGTATTCTAAATTGAGCATGAAAAACTTCCTGTTCGGAGTGGATACAAAACGAATTGAATCGAAAGCAAACCATCAATTCCGTTAACTCAATCAGGCAAACCAAAAAATCAAATCCAAATGAAAACCATTCAAATCCGAATGAAAATCTATTGGTGTCTAAACTAAGAATGATCGAATCATGTATCAAAATGAAACTCCATTTATTTTTAGCAAAGCAAAACAATGTACAGGATGAACACCGAATGACAGAGGCATTTGAATGAGAGACAGAGATATTTAAAAACAGAATTAAAATCATTATATTAACCTTAATCATTCAAAAAACTAAAACGATAAAATTCATACCTGTATGGCTGGATCACGACAATTTGGGGTTGATAACCGCTGTAGCTGATTCAACATTCTTGAAAACGATGGAGCTGGTTGTCTTCTGCTTTATATTAGTTGCTTGGAGCTCGTTTCTTTGACTGGTCAATACTACAATTTGATCTTCCAGCGAATGAATTTTCGATTGGAGTATGGTAACGTCAATGTAGTATCGTTCCAGCCATAAATCACATTGGTCACAGGGCAACGGTGTGGGCTTTGAAAGAGAAGGTGAGGGTTTGATCATATTGCTAAGGGTTTCGTTAGTCAATTTAATCCCTGGGTAACTGGGATCGTTCCTTAGGCAGGGGGGAATATTTGTCACAAAATCATAAGGTGGTTCGGGGTATAAACCCTGTGAGTAAGGGTACTCACTGGCTAAGAAACGTTCAACGTCAGAATCCAAATCCTCATTAAGGATTATAGGCTTTGACTCAGCAGTAGGTTTAGGCTTATTCCTAGCCATTCTCGAAATCATCCGAGTGTTCTTTTTACCCTTGGCATAAGCCGTAGGATTTGCCTTAGGCTTTTTTCTTACAGGCCTTTTAATAGTTTCAACCTTCTCAGTTACAATGTCGAGTAAGTCAACCTCGGGGTCGGCCGAGGGTTTAGGAGGAGGCAGTAGAGCATGGAAGGGCACAGGTGGCTGCACATTGGTTTCATTGACCATAGGTTTGTCGACCTGGACAGGGTTTTTGTCATCAAAACCATTTCGAGCGATGAAATCTCTCCAACTATCACCGTGCAAACTAAAGTGATAAACAATAATAAGTTTAATAAGCCCATGGTGGAACAGGCTACTATCATCCTTCTACCTTTTAAACCTTTTCAACATTTTATATAGGCTATGCTGAAAGTAAAAGGGAAAATTCAACGGGTATCCCATAAAGTTCATTAACAAATGCAGGTGGTAGAGGAAAATGAGTCTGTATCGACCTTCATAGGTCACGAACTATTTGACCATAATAAAAACATCATGCCATCGAGTTTTAAGCGTAGAGATGGGCATACCTTTGTCACAAGAGGTGACCTTTCGGGAGACAAAAAATAGTGGCCATGGAACCTCTTCCACTTTCGAATTCTTGAACCAATGCTGGCCCATGGCAGGTAACCCTGTAGTAGAACTAATAAACTCCTCATCGATTTCCAACTGTATGTCACCCACCTTGGCTCTACAACCATCAAAATTTAGTGCGAATTGTTGTGCCACACATAAGTTAAAACCCTCGAATCATTGTATGAAAGTAAGCCATCCATTATCCTTCAAGTCTTTGTGGGCATTGTCAAATAACAATAAGGCTTGGCTGCAGTTTGGCTTGATTCGCACAACTGGTGCCATGGAGCCGAGCACACGGTAAGTCTAGGGTTTGGGTCATAGCACACATAGGAGTAGAGTGCATGAAGGATTGCTCAAGGTAACATAGGTAAACAAGAATAAGGGATAGGCATTAATGCCATCGTGCGAAGGTGGTGGAGTTTATCTTTGCCATGCATGATAATTATTGCTAAGGTACAACTGCCGGCTTTCATAGCTGTTCAACCCACTATTCTATAGTTCAACAATCATATCACTTGGCTGACCAATGAAAACAGTGGTAAGTGTATAAACTAACGCACGCAATTGAAACATTATGCCATAATTTTAAACCATCAACATACGATTTGAAAACAATTCCAAATATATAACCATGCACCAAAGTATTGTAACAACTCATATTAATAGTTTAACCAAGGTGCCAATACATTTTGAAACTAGGTGTTATATCAAATGAAAAATATAAAAGGTTTAATCATAACACCTATATATTTTCATAAAACCAATGATCAATCAAATCAAAGAACAAATGAATCCAAGTGCCAATGAGTCACAAACCTAATCACTCATGAAGCGAAACCATATGATTAATCAAGGAATGCCCAACGCATGCAGATCAAAGGGTCTTAACCCAAACGATAAGTAACATATAAGTTCAGTAGGCATATCGACAAAAAAGACAACGACAATTCAAATAATGACTTCAATGTGACTTAGAAAGACCAAGTTTTCACACTTACAGTCATGAAAACAAAATGAAGATGAATGTGCAAGTGTTGCAAAAAAAATGAAAATGTCGTTCATTTGAAAATTGTGACAAAAAATTGATGTTTGCAAAACATTGGTGTAGGCAACTTATAAGATAATGTAAAAATGTGAATTGGTTGCCAACAATGGCGACAAACTGGTAGAAGCAGGTATCTCTGCCAAAAGAAACAAATTCAGATTAGGACAGCAAAGATAATTCCATCTTAAAAACAACAACAAGAAAATCATATAAACATCATCATTAACCAACTATTGCAGCAGTGTTTCAAAAGATGAAAACTGATAACAGTCTTAAGATCAACAAGTCATGATATTAAAGATAAAATCTTCAATATTGTTGGCATAGCCACTACTGCCAGCAGGCGTCCATAGCCTTGACAGGGTTTCCATTTAACCCACTCTGACATCTGTATCCTGCCAAGAAGTTCTGGATGAGAATAAAGGACATTAAGAGGATTCTTATTTGCAATTTTTCATATACCCGGCATTACTTCACTGCTAGCGGGCCTATTCAGTACCCCGAAAAAGTTGCCTTGGTGCCATGCATGCATTTACCCACTACCAGCAGACCTATTCAATATCCTGACAGGTTTACAAGCACTTCCCACAACTCTTATTAATAATTTTGTTTTGTTTTTCATATATAGCTGAGCAGGGTGATGCTGAAAATCAAGATTTTTTAACATATTTTTTTAGACCTCATTAGAATTTTTTAGAACTATCCTCTATTTAGATCCAGAGATGTTTTATTTACAAAAACAACTTCCTAAGGCAGGGAGACACCCTCTGAGTCATTCCTTTACGGACTAGGGACAACGTAAAAATATAATAGATGATCATAAAAAGCTTTGCTCAGAGATCGAGATCAGTCAACTTCTTTCAAACAACAAATTTTTTTCAACACAGATATAAATTTCAGAAATATACCATTGATGTTTGTACAATTTCTCAGAAGTTATTTCAGCAAAGGAATTTTATCGTCTTTGTCTGAAAAATCTCAGTGTACAGGTATGTGTATTTTTCAAAAACACAAACTGATAAATTAAAAGAAAAATCAAAAATAAAAAGAAAACGAAAAGGCACACAAAAATCAAGATATGTACATAGAATACAAGGGTTGTGATCAAGCAAAGTATCTTTTCAGGGCTTATCCAATTACTGGATAGGTGTCAAGTTGCCCTTCAAGATTCTGCAATAAAAAATAACTGGGACCCAACTTTTCAGCAATTAAAAATGGTCCAAGCCATAAGTTTTGAAATTTTGTGTGTTCTCCCTTTCCCTCATGCGGTTTGTCCCATTTCAAGACGAGATCACCTACTTCAAAATCCCTATCAGAATCAAAGTTAGAATCGAACCAACTTTTAACCAATTGTTGATGTTGATCTAACTTCCGTTTAGCTTGGGCTCTTACCTCTTCTAGCTTCATCAAAGCGTTAATTCTGTTTTCTAGAGGGGGACAATATTCTTCTTGAACTTTTTGTGAGAACTGAAGTGAAGGAAGAAGAATGTGAGGTGGCAGAATTGCTTCTCTTCCATAAACGAGAAAAAAGGGGGAGTTACCTACAACAACTTTTGGCATTACTCTATCAGCCCGCAGCGCATTCAACAGTGCATTGTGCCAATTTTTGTGATTTTCAACCACGGTTCTCTTGATAATTTTAATCAAGTTCTTGTTTGTTGATTCAGCCAATCCATTTCCCTGGGGGTAGTAACTGGCAGAATACTTCAATTTAATTCCTTTTCCAAAGAGAACTCGCTCATCTCAAGAGAAGAAAAGTAAGAAGCATTGTCAAAGACTAAACAGTCAGGGATACCGAAACGAGTGATAATATTCGAATTTAGAAAGGCAATTATCTGACTGGTGTTGACAGTTCTTAATGCAGCAGCTTCAAACCATCGTGTAAATTAATCCGTGGCTGTCACAATAAAATTGTGTTGTTGCGAGGATGGAGGGTTGATTGGACCTATGATATCAAGGCCCCATTGCTAGAAAGGAGAACCTACTGAAATGGGTTGCAAGGGAAAGGCTGGTTTTTGTAACCGCCCTGATGCTTTCTGACAGACGATACATTTATGACACAAGGCATGGGTGTCTCTAAAAAGAGTAGGCCAGTAATAACTGGCTCTTAGAGCTTTATGAGCAGTGGTGTCACCACCAAAATGACCACCAAATTCTCCTGCATGCAACTCTAGCAAAACTTTTTCTGCTTCGTCTTTTTCTAGGCAGCGCATCAGTACATCGTCAAAATTTTGACGAAACAGGATACCATTAATCAAATGAAAGGAGGTAGACTTTAACCTCAGATCTCTTCTATTAGGAGGATCTAAGTGATGAGATGCTGACCCATGTTCAAGACATAATCTAATATCATCGTACCAAAGACTAACAAGGTTTTGTGCGCAACAGATTAGACTTTGATCACATTGTCCTAGGTTTCACGTATCACTTTCTTCTTACTGTCCTGTCTCCGAATCAGCAACCAACCTACATAACCCTTGGCCTCTCACTATCTGAGATGGGGTGATATCTAAGTCATACTCCTGCAAGGAGGTGACCCAGTTGGCTCTCTTCTCTCCTAGTTCCTTTTGCACTAACAGGTTCCTCACGGCTGGGTAAGGGACAATGACTTTCGTCCCTGACTTCAAAAGATAGGACCGAAAGTGCTTGACTACTTTAAAAACAGTGTATGCTTGTCGATATACTGCTGGATAGTTAAGTTCAATGTATTTTAAATAAGAGCTCATAAAGGTGATGGGTACTTCGTGGGTCTCGACATTCTTCTGAGTTAGGACGACGGCATAGGAATAGTCGGACGCGAAAGTATAGAGTGTAAAATCTTGAGAGAAGTCAGGGCTCATGAGAGACAGAGCGTCTATTATGGCCTTCTTTATTGCATTGAAAGCCTAATTTTCTATGGGTCCCCAGTGATATTGGGTGTCTTTCTTCATCAAATTTTGTAAAGGCCTGACCATTTCGGAGAAACTGGGGATGAATCTCCTCATGAAGTTAATTTGGACTAAGAAAGACTGCATGGATCTTTTGGATGTAGGAGGGGGAAGTTTTGCGATGACTTGAGTCCTCTCAGGGTCAATAATCATTCCTTCGCTAGACACAATGAATCCTAAGAGTTTACCCTATTCTACTGCAAAGATGGACTTCTTAGGATTGAGGGAGATGCCGTACTTACAACATTGCAGTAGAACGACTCGTAAGTGAGCTAGATGATCATCTTTGTTTTTAGAATATACAGTTACATCATCCAAGTAAACTGCAACGGACTGATTGATTAAGCCTCAGAAAGCGATGTCCATCACTCTCTGAAAGGTGGCACCAGTATTAATCAATCCAAAGGGCATTTTACGATAAGCATAAGTGCCCCATGGGGTACGGAAGGTAGTTTTGAGTTGGTCTAGCGGAGACATCAGGACTTGGTTGTATCCAGAGAAACCATCTAACAAGGATATCCTCTCGGAACCAGATACCTTTTGAAGGATCTATTCCATGGGTGGGACAGGATAGTTGTCTTTATCAGATGCTCTATTGAGGTTTCGAAAATCGACGCAGAGTCGGATTTCCCCGTTTTTCTTCCAAACTGGGACAAGGTTAGAAACCCATTGAGTGTGCCTAACAGGAAAAATTATTTTAGCATTAAGGAGCTTATTCAATTCTTTTTGAATGGTCGGTTAAAGTTTGGGGTGCATTTTCCTCAGTTTTTGTTGGAAGGTAAGGTTTGGGGCTTCATCGGGGTGACATGCTGTATGATATTAGGATCGAAAGTTTTAAGATCATCATATGCCCATGCAAAGACATCCTTAAATTCTTTAAATAATTTAACAAATGCATCTTTTTCTTGTCGAGAACATCCCAAGCCTAAGTTAATGCACTGAGGATTTTCATTAGTTCCTAAGTTTACTTTTTCATAAGACAACGAGAAACTATTGGTTTTACAGTTGACCATTTTTTTAAATTTATCTTCAAAATCATAAAACTTCTCTAATCTAACTATAGATTTGGGTATGGAATTTACCATGTCCGACAGAGCTTCAGGAGTTTTCGGATCAGGTATTACCATAAAATCGTGCAAATTGTCATCATGCATGCGTTCATCTATAACCACGCCTTGAAAGGTTTCTTCCATGTGCAGAAAGTTGATGATCTGCTGATCATTGTCAAAGACTCTCCAGTTCGTGATGTTGTCGGGAATGGATGTTCGAAACAACAGCTCGACAGAGAATGCATTTGGGGACAAGCCTTCTGCAGGAAGAAGTTTACAAGCTACATTAGCGAATAGATCTGCTTCAACATTATTTAATCTAGGAATGGAATTTATATTGAAAGTAGGAAATTTATTCATTAAGTTCCATACCTCAGACTGGTAGCTTTTGAGATGCGGAGAAAGACAGTGGATAGAATTTCTTACCTGTCTAACCACTATTTCAGAGTCACCAAATACAACCAGGTTTTGAATGTTCATATCCAGAGATTTTCTGAGACCTTGCAGTAAAGCCTCATATTCTGCAGTATTATTAGTACATTCAAATTCTAGTCTACATGCAATTATTGTCTTGTTACCTGCCGGATCGATAATGATGCAGCCTGCACCAACTCCTTCTTTAGACTTAGACCCGTCGAAATAAAGAGACCAAATTTGATTTCCATAGGGCACATGGGACCGTTGTACAGAAGCTATTGGTTGCATATATGCTACAATCTCAGACTGTTGTTCTGGATTGATGATAGGCAAAGCCTCGACCATGAAATTTCCGAAGAAGGTGTCCATCCCTTAGACTTCGGGTGAATCAACAGAAGGTGTGAATGGTTTGTTAGGATCATTCAAATCTGTGACCGTGAACTTAAGGTAGCGTTCACGATTTACCCTGATCTTGTTGGGCTTTCCATTCTCTGGAAGCCATAAGTGAGACTAGTATGTCGCGAAGTAACCATGTAGCTACTCCGACCAGTCCCTGCTTAAAAATAGACCATACACTTTTGGAATATCCACAACAATTATATCAATAATTTGATGAACCTTGGGGTTAGATTATAATCTAATAAGCACATTTTTTAGTTCGCCTATAACTTTAACATTGGTTCGATCAAGTTGTATGATTTTTAAAGTCGAGGGTTCTACTTCAGCGTTAATCTTCTGGCAGACAGGCCATGGCATCACATTGGATGATGCCCCCAAGTCCACCATACAATTATGCACATTTCTATTGAAAATTTTGAAAGTTAACAAGAAAGGAGGTACATTTTTGCGAGTACTAAGAGTAGTAGCTTGTGGCTTTTTACTTGCAGTTTCTAAGCTACTTTATCTATATTATTTACATTATTTACATTACTTACAGGAAGGCTTTCTTTATCTTGATTATTTTTAGTGGAAGTCTTCTGAGGGACTTTGTTTTGCACAACCTTGTTACCATTGGAATTACCATTTTTGCCATTCTCAGAAATATTTTGCAACATTTTTTGAAGCAGAAATGGAAACTTCAATAACTCATAAATAGAAATGTTATCCCTTAACTTTTTAAGATCTTCAACAACATCATAATCTAAGTTGGGGTTCACATTACTTTGTTTAATTTCAGCTGGTTTAGATTGCTTTGGAGGCGAAGTTGTAGTGTTTTCGGTAGAAGGTTTGTTTGTTGTCTTACTCCTAGTATTGTAGGGGTGTACTGTCTCGAAGTTAGCCTGAAAGATTCTATCCGAGAAATGTCCAAAAAATGTTTGGAGAAGACTCTTCTTCTTGAACTATTTCTTGTTCAACTACCTCCTCAGGAATCTCAGGAGGCATCAAGTTATCTTGGGCTTCTAGAATTGTTTGAAGTGCTCATTGCAAACTTTCTAGATTAAGGCATTCAGTGGTTGGTTTAGGTCGGTTGGTAGGAAAAGGATTTTGGAACGAGGGTTTGTAAGGTCCTTTTCTTAAGGAAGATTCTTTGATTGAACTTTTTAAGTCTATAACTTGATTTGATAGTTTTTGAACAACTTTAGTTAATTTTTCTAAATCCGAGCTTTCAGGTTGTGTTTTACTTGGAGTGGGTCTAGGGAGAATTTCGACCTTCTTTTTGGAAGAAGACCTAGTGTCAGTTTCGTTGCTAGAATAGTATTTAAGACTAAGTATGTCTTTTTCAATCTGGGTGGCCTCCTCGAAGGCCACTAAAAATGTGGCTTTCTTAGATCATTTAACCCAAATAGCTATGCTTTGATGTAAAGCTTTAGTGTAGTAAGCTATTATAAGACTCTCGGCAGGCATGGAATCTGCAGAGATTCAGTTTTTAAGTGATAAGAATCTTTGATTAAAGTCTTTAACTTTTTCTTTTGGGTTCATATTTAAGCTAGAAAAATCCATGACTAGTACTTCCAGAGGTTTACCATCTCCGAATTTTTCCAAAAAGCATGACTTAAACTTTTCCCAAGACGCGATGGTATGGGGTTGTTGGGAAAATTACCATGTGGATGCATTACCCTCAAAAGTATAAGGGAACAACCTACAGACAACATCTTCATGTTCGATGATGCAGGAGAATCACCAACTCATCAAGCGAGCCAGTGCAAGAGTGGAAAAGATAGCTGGACAAGTAGGAGATTTCTTTTTGAATTTCACCTTGATATGGTTGCGCCAAACATTAATGTGGAGAATTAATGAAGCGCACCTTTTATATTGTAATGGACCTTGAGTGGATAGCTCTTGTCCTTAGGTAGATGAGGCATTTAATAGATTTAATGTAAAGTAGATAGAATAATTCATTCTAGATTAGACAGTTTTAGAGTTCGAGAGGGAAACGGATATAGACACCCTCCTTTGTACATTGTAAAAAAATCCAGAAATTGAGAAGCATTCAGGAAGAGGAGAGTAAGCAGAGAACTTTGTGGAGAACACCTATGTACAGATTTGAATTAATAGAAGAGAGTATTTGATTCAAACTCAGGTCTGGTGTTGTTTCTCTGTGTATGTTAGTTATGTGTTCTTGAATGTATGTTTTCTGGTTATGCATTTTCTTTGTAGATGTTGTGCATGAGAGTTCAAGTTTGAAACTGAAGTCTGAAAGAGAGAGAGAGAGAGAGAGAGAATGAGTTTATATTGTTTCTCTATCTGAGCTAGGAGATTCCTACATAGAGTGCAGTTGAATTCATCCACAAGGAGTGCATCGATGAAGGCTCAATAGTTTAACTGTTGTTCTCATTCACCCAGAATTCGATTTGGGTTAGTAGAGTCGTGCAAGAGAAGTGTAGGCTGAACCGGAAGTCTCAGTGGCTAGTCTGAGCAAAAGGAGGTATAAACTACTGTGGCTGTGAGTGCACAGATTCTGGAAGACTCAACACTTTGAGAGTTGTTGAAGGTTGAGCACGAGAAGTGTTTGCAAAGTCTCTAAAGGAGTCAAAGTTGACAAGCTCAGGAGAGATAGTTCCTTCGTGANTCAAACAGGACGGAGCTTTAGAGCAGAAGAATTCCTCAAGGAGGAGGAATCGATGGCCAGGATTCGCAAGGGAGATTAGCGAAGTCTCGACAGCTGCCAGATCTTGGAGAAGTTGTGTGGGATTTAGCCCTTAGGCGCAGGAGGAGTCCAAGAGCCATCAAAACTTCAGCTCTTCGGGATATCGGAGGTTCCGTGGTTGTGGGACTTTTGAAAACCAAAATCGCGATTTGCGATTTCCCGAAGAGATTAGGACCATGGATCCCGAGCTGGACACGTGTCTGCAATCTAGAAAAATCAGGGTTCGGCATTCGAGATTTTCCAGTGCAAAGGGGTTGCGACCTTTAAAGCTGTGATCACACGATTCCCGATAGAAGAGAGAGGAGAAAAGGTGACATGACAAGGAGAGAGCGCACGTGCGTATCAGAGTTCGGGGTTCGGATATTTATGGTGCAAGTGAACCGCGACATCGCGTGTGCCGATTTCCCGATAGGGAAAATCCCCTATAGGAACATAAGCATTAACATTCAGACCCATCGGGTTTCAGGGTTTTGGTTAGCACAAGAACCGTGCCCACAGATTTCACGATAATGCGAAACCCGATATCCCGATAAGTCGAAGGGGAAGATCGCGGAGAGAGTTGTTGTGGGTAAAGAATTTCCGACAGGGAATTAGAGGAGTGTTTTCGCTCTTCGGGCCAAATTTTAGAGAAGGTCCTGGTGATCGTGGACGTGCCTCGGGAGGGCGTCTGCGCCAGAGTGGTATCAGAGCAAGGAGTTAATCTTTGTTTTCTGCAACAGGGAGAAAGAAGAATTCACCATGCCGCCCATAAGAGAAAGACAATCACCTGACCCAGAAGATAGGGAGGTGCGAAGAAGAGGTAGGCCAGCAGGAAATCCAGAAATGGAACGACAGATGAGAGATCTATGAGCAAGGCTTGAGGAGATGGAGACAACGCAGAGACGCGAAGTTGGTGCAGGGGATCTTAGTGATTCCAAAGTAGAAGAGGAAGCTGGACATGCAGAAGAGGTCACAGCAGAGGATGCATCAACCGAGCGGTTGATCAAAGACATTTCCAGAATGAGTTCAAAGACCAAAATGGATATTCCAGTCTACGAGGGGAGTCTAGATGTAGAGGAGCTACTGGATTGGATCCGAGCTCTTGATACCTACTTCAACTATGAGGACAACGAAGAGGACAAGAAGGTCAGGCATGCTATCACGCATTTGAAGGGACATGCAACATTATGGTGGGACGAGCTACAGGCAGATAGACGTTCCAAAGGCAAACAGAAAATTAAAAGTTGGGACCGAATGATTGCTAAGATGAAAGAAAACTTCATCCCGAGAGACTACTAGATCACTCTGTTCAGGAGAATACAGAACCTGAGACAAAATATGATGACGGTAAAAGAGTACACCGAAGAATTCTATCGACTCAATATTAGGGCAGGTCATCGGGAGAGCGATGATGAGAAGGTTGTTAGGTATCTGAATGGTATGAGATATGACATTCAGGATGAATTGAGCATGGTAACCATCCAAACAGTTGAAGATGCTTATCATATGGCTCTGAAAGCCGAAGAAAAGCTGAGCTGTAAACAAGGACAGCGAGGGTGAGGCAGGAGTCAGCCCAGAGGTAAGGCAGTTGCCCAGGAGAAATATCAGAAGCCCAAGGAGGAATGGAAGAAACCTCAGGGTAAGATTGAGAGAGGTGGAACCTCACAGCAAAGATAACAATATACTGAGCCGAGGAGACAACATATAGAGCAGGGTGGTGGATATGCTGACACGAACACTTTTCCTCATACCAGAGGAAGAGGAAGAGGCCGAGGTGGAGTGATCACATGTTTTACGTGTGGGAAGGATGGACACAAGGTAGTTGATTGTCCAGATAGGAAAACAGATAGAGGAGAAGCTCACATTGCTGAGGCGTAGAGGCGTGATGTTGAGAATGAGGACACTGGAAGTGGGAGGTCACTGACGGTTCACAAAGTTCTCTTAACACCTGAGAAATAGGTGGAGGACACAACTTAGAGGACTAGACTATTCAGGACCACATGAAAAACTAAGGGCTGGAAATGCAAGGTCATTGTGGACAGCGGAAGCACCGATAATCTCGTTTCGACCGAGATGGTGGAGAAATTAGAGATGGAAATGACTGATCACCGGAGTCCATACAAAGTATCATGGCTATAGAAGGGACATCAGGTGAGTGTCACTAAACAATGTTTAGTTGATTTCAAGATGGGCGAATATAAGGACAAGGTCCTATGTGATGTTATTCCCATGGATGTCTTTCATGTATTGTTGG
>SNQJ01S0042868.1:0-22868 GCA_010110895.2 Picea sitchensis | reverse complement strand
TGGGGTATAAACATGGCTGAAAGCAAGGACCTCTGAATCAGGAAGATAATCAGGCTCCACAACCAACAATAAGGGTGTTGGAAGGGGGTTGGGTTCAGAAAAGAAAATTGCTGAAAAATGATAGGTATGACTGCGATAAGGGAGAAGAGAGAAATCCAATGAAATATGTATCAAATAATGGTGCCAACATGATCTAGACATTTTTTTTTTTACTCTTGCAGAGTTATACTCCCATCTGAAGAATACTACAATGATGAAATGCCCAAATGTTTAATAGGAATAAATGTGTAGTAATTTCACAACTCGAATGTAGAAGACATAGTTGCACAACAATAGATCTTGTTTGTTTTGTTTTTTTTTCCTTCCCAAGCATTAGGTATTCAAGGGTTTTACAGATAAGGGTTTTCCCTTTCCTATAGCTCTTTGATATTTGTGTGGGCTCCAATAGTAGTAGTTGGCCCAATATCTCAAGGAACCAACTAAGGAGGCTAGACCATGCCCTTATCCATACTACCCGACTACACAGGTACTAGAGTATCTTCTCGAGTGTTTTTCTCAATGGCACTATAGCAGTTAGGCAACTGATCATTTTATCTATGGAGGGCTTTAAGAGATCTAGGTTGATCTGTATACATGTGTTGTCTGATGCGCTACCACTTGAAGGGGTACCAACATGGGTTACAAGGGTGGCCAACAGATGTGCGCTTAAGAACCTATTTTATTTCATGGGTTTATGAATCACTGACCGAGGTTTTATGCATGTAATGATATATCTCTATAGCTTAAAGACGTCAGAATATGTCTCCACCCTGAAAAAAATTAACCCACAATTTTCTGTCGAGGAAGGTGCTCTGATACCAATTGTAATATTCTAGATATATGAAGAACATAAATAAATAGCTAGAAATGGAATATGAACAACAATATAACCAGAACAACACCACAATAATATCAAAATGATACCATAATAACACCAGAAAGATAACTCTGATTACTGAGAGAAATGTTCACTTGCCTCTTCGAGGGGGAAACCTCCAACAGAGCAGAGCTTGATTACAATAATATCCAAGATAAAAGTTCTCATACCCTCGACTTCTATTTATACTAAATATGTCTATCAAAAGAACCATCTAGAGGAAGATCCTTCTAGAAGCGAAAGCTTCTATTAGGTCTTCTTACATTGGATTTATTCTTCCTTATGGCTAGGCCTTATTAATATTGAACTTTATTACATTGGAATATATTATTCTACCTACGTGAGGGGTTACATCCCTAACACAAAGCTTCACACATGTTATTTGTCCATTTTACCAAACACTTGGTTGTTATTGATCATTTTTAAAATCTTGACATAGCTAGTAGTGAGTTGGGGATTAAGAAATTAGGGTTAGAGATCTGAGGATTTGTTTAATGCTCCATCATTGTCTTCTCATTTCTTATAAATGGGAAGAAATTCAAGGTTAATAGAGGTAACACCATAACTATTTGTACATGTCATGTAGAAAAGAAATATTTGTCCTCTAAATTGGCTTATTCCATAAAAGACAATAAAACTTAATGAAAATGAGGATATTGTTCAGTGTAACTACCAACATGATAATATGTGTGAGGAGGATAATATTGGTAGATGGAAGCTCAAATGTAAATGCGACTATTCAATAATTTCCACCTATAATAATTCTATAGATGTGCCTCTTCTTTACTTGTACAAACCTTGACAATATTTATTGAGTAAGCATGTCTTAGTTAAGATTTCTTAAAACCAAAATTCATTAAGTAAGTGGGGTGGCATGATCAAAACTATATATTTTACAAGACACAAGGAATGAAGTGAGAGAATGGCTATCCATCCCATTGACATGGGAAAGATGCCCCTTGGCAACATGAGGGAGGAGGCCCGATGACAGGCCCAATTATACTTCCTCTCGTTTGGTATAGAAATCTCCAATTGTATGTGGGCCCATTTGTTGCTAACTAAATGGGTTTCTCTTTGAAGAGAGACTTGTTCATTTAATCTAATCTAAATCCTAAATGCAATTCTAATCTACTATGGAAATGAAACCCTATTCTAACTCCTAACTACTCCTATTCTAACAATAACCGAATTGACTGGAACATAAAGTTAAAGTCAGTTGTCGTCTTTGACGATGCTCCCTTATACGGAGAGAAAATTCATAAAGAAGGTATGAAAGGTGCCATCAATGAGCTGAAAGATTTGAATGGCAGTAAGTAGTGAAGAAAATGGGGTACGGTTCTCCGATAATATAATTGCAATTTGGTTAATGCATATCAATTCTTTCATGTTTGCAAATTGGGTCAGGTTGTATCAATTCATTTGGTGGTTGTGGTAGCGGTCTTCAACAAAAGATGTATCGAGAGCAGAAAATATCCAAAGAAGCAAATTAAATTAAATTACATTCCATTTCACTAAATTACATTCCATTAAATTAAATTCCAACCCATGAAGGTTTATGTACACCACTCGCCTAGTGTGTGGTCTTGTTGATGGGTGAAATTGACCGTCCGTCAACTAGAAGAACGAGTCGAGTCTAGGGTTGTCTAAATAACCTAAGCCATTTGGTGTAACTTGTTCTGATGGGTTTAATGGCTCCATTAGCCAATCTAAAATTCTAAAAGAAAATAAATAAGAGAAAGAAATAACTAACTAATTACTAAACACAATAAATTGCATATATACATATGTTCTAATATAACTATTGTAGGTATTTTAAAAACAAAATATATGAATATCACTTATGTACATCATTTACAAATTGCAGGTTTTAATCGAAAATTACAAAATCAAATGCGAAAATTATTTTTGTTAAGAAGTAGATAAACAAAGCACATTTAAATATTTTATGTTTTCCTTTATAAAAATAACTAATCTTGAATTGAATAAACTATGAAACACAGATGTGTAGGTAGTCAAAATTTGAACCATACATTCTAGTTTCATTAATATGTAAATGAAAAAATTGAGAAATACAAAGGAGCTAACCTGTTTATTAGTTAGTGAGGTGTATCCAGATGTCTGTATGAGTGGAGAACATCAAACTGCCACGTCCAAGAGAGAAATCTGCAATGAACTTTATGACTATTATAAATAAATTCACAACATGCATTGATAACTTAGGTTTAATGATAGAAGAGGAAGCACAGATATAACCATGTGATCTTATAATTGCATATAAGTACAACAAGATAAATCTAAAAGTAACTTATGCATTTCATCATTCAATTAAGATTCAAAGATAAATCCTATCATTCTAATTGGTGATATGATCACAACATTTATATTTTGAGAAACAAATTATAGACGATATTTATAATATAAACATCCCACACATAATACATCATTAATTCAAAATCTATCAGACCTATTAATGTATTAGGATTAACAAAACATAAATGAAAACGTCATTAACAAAAGGCTAAAGCCAAAATGCATATATGTTGTTTCATTAAGTCTTGGAATCACTCGTCCATCTTCTGCCCTCAGACAAGATGATTTCCATTACAAAATATGGAGTATTTAAAAATTTTATGAAAGCTAAACTTCATATCTTCTAAGATAGGATCAGATCTCAAAAATATCTAAAAGTTACAAATATAGAGGGCCTAGAGCCACTCATGATCAAAACGACATCTTCAAAATTTATTAAAGTCTTCTCCTATTTACAAAATAAGCAAAAAGGAGATAGCTAATCAACTAAATCCAACATGATCCATCCCATAAGATCAACATCATATACATCCTATCCTGAAAAAATGAAATGAGTAAGTCAAATATTTTATTAACTATCAATTGCTAAATTTTATATGAAAAATTGACTTGGCTACATAATATATTGATTCTGTAGCCAGTCTTATTATTAGTAACAAAAATCCAAATCGATCCAAATTGATTAGAAAAATAACAACTAAAGCATAACTGTGATAAAAAACATTCTTACCATTTAACTAATAACAAAATCGAATCGCAATATCTTAGAATTTATCACGGCCTTTACATTGTCAACATTTTTTTTATAGTGATATTGCTTGTATTTTTGAGATGCTTGGATTATGTTTGTGTATTGGCCTTGAGTTCAGATTTTTCTTTTATGAGCAATTCATTTTGGGTTGTGAGAGTCTTTACTATCTGATTTTACAGTAGGGTTAGGTTCGACAATAAATTCATGAATAGGGGTTTCTATAAACTCATAACCAACATCATGTTGCCCAAGTAAAAATTTATCGGGTATTGCCTCATCACGAGGGTTTTTCTTCAAAGGGTCTGGTTTTTCATTTGAGAAATCAAAATGTTTCTCTATCAGAGGATTTATCCAGCATAGGGGTTTCTGTAGGAATTGTTGTAGCAAAATAAAAATAAAAACGCTTAACTCAGCCGAAATGGAATTTCTGAGAAATTTCACTCCAAAGGTCGAGACATACTCTGAAACGATCCAGTTCTTGGAGAAACTACCTGCGATGAAGGTAAAAGGGGCCATTTATGAAATGGGTCTTAAGGGTTTCGACTAATTTGTAACCGTTTGCTTAGAAATGCTCCCACAAAAACGTGTCTCTGGCATGCAATTACGGGTTTGACCAGACTGAAACAAGAGCGACCCCAAACAAATATGATTTTAGATGGTAGTGGTAAGAGAGTTAAGTTTAAGAAAATACCATTAAAACAAAATAGGTAGAGCACCTATGCAATCACAACATACATATGAAGCTCTCGGTTATGGAGTTTGAACACTCATGTTAATGAAAGCTCCGAGTACATCACACTACAAAAACCCTTAACTCAAAATGACAAGCCTGTCAATTCATCCTGCCAGCCAAAATGAAGTACATGATACGATTTCGATGCATTTAATCTCCACATCATGTAATGGATATAATCGATTTGCAAAGGGTTGGAATGGGTATGTTTTTTACAAACCATAAGTGAATCAATTTTTGGTATAATAGTTGATTTAAAAAGGATTCAAAACACATAAGCTTACAAATCCAAATGAAAAACAACATAAATATTATATCGATATTTGATAAACTCAAAAAAAACATTCAAGTAAGAGATATGTGGTAGATGCGAGAACATTGAACCTTTTGGAAACCAACCTTTGGATAGGGTTATAATGAGAAATTTAAGTTTCCATGGTTGATTCATGCTTTCGGCCATGAATCAGGCATGAAAACGTAAGATAAAAATAAAACAAGGATAATCAAACGTCTTTTTCATAACCCAATAATCACCCTAAAATAGTAATATTTATAGGATGAGGTGAAGGTAGCTATAGGAGGTGTCATTTGTCATTCAAAATAGCAAAAACATGTAGGGCTTCCAACAGTGACAAGTTACAACGAGAAGCAATTATCTCTGCATCACCAACGAGTTCATGTTAGGACTAATTAGAATGATTAAATATCAAAGAAAAGATGAAGGAAATCAAGCATCTCAATCAAATTACAACAATTATCATACATTCTAGCTTTATATATCTTTCTATTCAAATGAAATCTAGTGACAAATTTTAAGTACGAGAGCAACGATATTCAAGACAATGGATCTGGTACTGTTGACAGGGCCATTGCTACCAGCAGGCATCCATAGCCTCGATAGGGATGTCAATTATCCCACTATGAAGCCTCTACCCTTTCTAAGAATTTTAAATACAAAATGAAGGGTGCTTAAATATCAAAATTTATACCTGATAATTTTCTTGAACCCGACATTACTTTGCTGCCAGCAGGCCTTTTCAGTACCCCGACGAAGTTGTCTTGGAATCATGCATGCATTTACCCACTTCCAGCATATTTGTTCAGTATCTTGGTGGGTTTATAGACACTTCCCACAACTCTCTAGAAATTATTTGCAAGTTGACATAAATTTAATGATTTTCAAAAGAGCGGGGTGATGCTAAAAATTTTAGTTTTCAGAACACTTGATATTTTCCAGCCTTTAATTTTTTTCTTGATAACCTTCATTATGATCTGAAATTAGTTTTCTGATGAGACTAATTTTTTGAGGACAGGAAGGCATACTTGAGTTGTTTCTTTAAAAACAAGGACAACGTAAAGAGATTTAATGATGATCGTTATTTCTCATGATTATAAAGTGAAGCCAGGAAACCTACTTCGAACATAAAGTTTTTTTAGCTAGTCTATGTTTTAGCAATTTACAAAATTGATGCTCTGAAAGACCTTGACTGTTTCTTTATAATGAGGAATTATGGTTTCCCTTCATGAACTAAAAGGTGACACAGACATAAATTTAATAGAAAACCAGTAAAAAACACACAAAATGAAAAGAACCAAAATAAAAAATCAAAAGAAAACTTCAAACAGAAAAATATGTACAATGAGGTGGATCTAGAAAAATCAAGAGAAATATCTCTTGAGCGGCTAAAAAAGTAGAAAAATCCTCATTGACATGAATGCAGTCCTATTCGTGGCACCTTGGATCAGGGTTGAATTTACAGTTCATATTTACTTATCTCTTTACTTTTCATTTAAGATTTTCATGATGATACTACGTTTTTGAAAAGAAATGTTCAATGAAAAGCAGAGAGAAAAGGGTCAAAGTGGACTTCCATGACAACAATCATATGATGGTTTTCTCGGTGCACCCACTCATGTTCTTTAACTGCATTATTACAAAGAGAAACAGTGAGAAATAAAGCTAAAAGAAAACCTTCTCCTAAACCTACTCTAACTACTAAACAAATCAAAATACTACGTGCAGTCATGCTTCCAATGCACCCATTGGAGTAACTCCAATCCTGCAATGGAAAAAAAATCAACTATTACTAAAAAGAATGGTAGTATATCAAAAAATGATATAAATATATCATACTTACCTTCATAATCATCATTTAAAAACAAAGAAAGCATGATCTTACCATTCCCTTGAAATTTCTTGATGTATGAATCCTCTAACCATTCTTGAATATTGTCATGATATGAGTCATAATGACATGGAAGAGTGTAAGTAAGTTTGGAAAACTTTTCAAGATTATGGGGACCTGACATAACCATCAGCCAAGGATGAAGTGCCCCATCCTTCTGAAAATTCCCTAATTGTTCATTAATTTCTTCACATGGAGGATCTAAAAGAAATATGTCATGCTTACTTCCTAGATAATTAGGTAAAAACAAAGCAAGCACAACTTTATCTTTATTATGAATATTTTTTATATACGAATATTCAAGCCATCCTAAGATCCTGTCATAAAAATGAGGATGCAAACTATGACTTTGATGGAACGAATATATCAATGGGGAACACATCATAAGAGGATTAGTGACATCAATTATATTATTGTTGTGAATGCTTCCTTTGATGATATTGATCATTCCAAACTGTGAATCATAAACATTAAAATTCAAGCTAATCAAAGAATGAATATGCAGCGTAGAATGTTTGATCTCCATAAGAGAGAGTGCATTGTCTTTTTCAAAAATAAACTTTGTAAAATTATCTCGCAACATGTCTTTTCCCATGTGAGTGATGAAATTGAAGCGTCAAATCTGAATTTATAATGTTATGTTTGGAATTAATTTCACCAAATCTTGGCATATCGAAAGGATATGATTGTGGCGGAAAAGAGTATGATGTTGTGGGTAAAGTATCAAGTCCACCAGAATCTAAGAAGATATTAGGTTATAAAGAGTAAAAGGAATCAGAAATAAGCACATGAAAAAAATATCTTGAGCTATGATATTTAACAATGGTATTCTCAAGACATTTCTCTTCACTTTCTTTAAAACTTTCACTCTATCTTGGTGATAAATTCTTCAACATAATGCGATCATCTAGATTTGCCTCATGTATGATAGATAATTCAAAACTTTCGTGACAAATGTCTATTCTTTCCTGTGGATAAAGTACACTTTGAGGATGAAGGTTTAAGGTTTCTTCTTCCAATTGCAGATTTGCATCTCTAATCAGTTTCTTGGGACTGTTATAATACTTAATATTATTTTCCTCACCTAAGTGTTCTTCATTAATTGAGTTTAAGTATTGATTAGAGAAAGAGTTTGAAGAATATGGAAATTCACCTTGACTTAACATCAAATATTCTTCCACGATGGTCGAGCACTGAGTATACAATGATTTAGAGGAAAAACAAGTTTGATTGTCAGTAAGAAACTTTTCAATAGGTTCTACCTCCTTTGCTTGTTCAATTTTTTTGGATGGATTCTTTTCATCCTGCGAACAAAATTCTTCTTGCAATTGAGTGATAGGCTTTGTAACTAGTTCGTCATTCACGATTGAACATGACTGGATGAAGGGGACGCAAGAATCATAGAGGAGATTTAGTACAAATGACATGTCATCAAGATTAAATTTACAGAGAACATGATGGATTCTTGTTGAAAAGCCTTCAAGAGATGAATTGTCATTGATTAGCAAAGTCTGAAATTCTTCACATAATTGATTGTAATCATAGATTTTAAAAGCATCTAAAAAATCATCTACAAATTGAAACCAATCAAAAATGTGATATGTTGGAAAAGACTCAAACCAATGTTTAATTTGACATCTAAAAGTAAAAGTGAACAATCTGCACAAAAAATTTAAATTAGAAATGTCATGTTTGATGCATTTGCACCAAAATTTTTTAAGGTGGTCTTTAGCATATACATCTCCCCCACCATCAAAGGTGAGTTTGGACAAGTGAGAGACTATCTCGTTGGGAACATCGGGTAATGAGAAGTGGAAAGCATGTTCCAACATAGTGACTTGGGGAGCCATGGGGAAATTAAATATATTTGAAATAAAGGCTCCTACAAGGTTGGCTTGTCAATCGACCCTCCTTCTAGTGCCATTTGTTGATGGGAGAAATTAACCGTCTGTCAACTGGAAGAACGATTCTGGTCCGGGGTTGTTTAAATAACCCAAGTCGTTTGGTGTAACTCGTTCTGAAGGGTTTAATGGCTTCGTTAGCAAATATAAAATCCTAAAAGAAAATAAATAAGAGAAAGAAATAACTAATTAATTACTAAATACTATAAATTGTATATATACATATGTTCTAACATAACTATTGTAGGTATTTTAAATAGAAAATATACTAATATCACTTATGTAAATCATTTACAAATTGCAGGTTTTAATCGAAACTTACGAAATCAAATGCAAAAAATATTTATGTTAAGAAGTAGATAAAGAAAGAAAATTTAAATCTTTTTTGTTTTCCTTTATAAACCTAACTAATCTTGAATTGAATAAACTATGAAACGCAGACATGTAGGTAGTCAAAAGTTGAACCATACATTCTAATTTCATAAATATGTAAATGAAAGAATTGAGAAATACAAAGGGGCTAACCTGTTTCTTAGTTAGTGAGTTGTATCCAAGCGTCTGTATGAGTGGAGAACATCCAATTGCCATGTTCAAGAGATAAATTTGCAATGAACTTTATGACTCTTCTAAATAAATTCAAAACATGTATTGACAACTTAGGTTTAGTGACAGAAGAAGAAACACAAATATAACCATGTGATCTTACAATTGCATATAATTACAAAAAGATAAATCTGAAAGTAACTTATGCATTTCATCATTCAATTAATATTCAAAGATAAATCTTATCATTTTAATTGGAGATATGATCACAACATTTATATTTTGAGCAACAAATTATAGACGATATTTATAATATAAAAATCCCGCACATAATAGATCATTAAGTCTAAATCTATCATACCTATTAATGTATTAGGATTAACAAAACATAAATGAAAACATCATTAACAAAAGGCTAAAGCCAAAATGCATATATGTTGTTTCATTATGTCTTGGAATCACTCGTCCATCTTCTTCTCTCAGCCAAGATGATTTCCATTACAAAATATGGAGTATTTAAAGATTTTATGAAAGCTAAACTTCCTATATTATAAGATAGGATTAGATCTCAAAAAGATCTAAAAGTTACAAATATAGAGGGCTTAGAGCCACTCATGATCAAAACTACATCTTCAAAATTTATGAAAGTCTTCTCCTATTTACAAAATAAGAAAAAAGGAGATAGCTAATCGACAAAATCCAATGCTCCATCCCATAAGATCAACATCAGATACATCCTATCCTGAAAAATTGAAATGAGCAAGTCAAATATTTTATTAACTATCAATTCCTAAATTTTATATGAAAAATTGACTTGTCTACATAATCTCTCGATTCTTTAGCCAGTCTTATTATTAGTAACAAAAATCCAAATTGATCTAGATTGATTAGAAAAATAAAAACTAAAGCATAAATGTGATAAAAAATAATCTTACCATGTAATTAATAACATAATCGAATCACAATATCTCAGAATTTATCACAACCTTTACACTGTCAACGTTTATTTTATAATGACATTACCTGTCTTTTTGAGATGCTTTGCTTGTCTTTGTGTATTGGCCTTGAGTTCATAGTTTTCTTTTATGAACAATTCATTTTGGGTTGTGAGAGTATTTACTATCTGATTTTACAGTAGGGTTAGGGTCGACAAGAAATTCATGCATATGGGTTTCTATAAACTCAGAACCAACATCTTGTTGCCCAAGTAAAAATTGATCGGGTATTGCCCCATCACGAGGGTGTTTCTTCAAAGGGTCTGGATTGTCATTTGAGAAATCAAAATGTTTCTCTATTAGAGGCTTTATCCAACATAGGGGTTTCTGTAGTAATCATTGTAGAAAAATAAAAATAAAAACGCTTACCTCAGCCGAAACGAAAATTCTGAGACATTCCCTCCAAAGGTCAAGACATATCTCTAAAAAAATCCAGTTTCTGGAGAAACTGCCCGCCATAAAGGTAAAAAGGCCCATTTCCGAAATGGGTTTTAAAGGGTTTCGATTAATTCGTAACCATTTGCTCGGACAATCTCCCGCAAAACTGTGTCTCTGGCATGCAATTACGGGTTTGACCAGACTATAACAAGAGCGACTCAAAACAACTGTGAGTTTATATGGTAGTGTTAAGAGAGATAAGTCTGAGCGAATACCATGAAAACAAAATAGGTAGAGCACTTGTGCGATCACAATGTACATATGAAGGTCTCGGTTATGGAGTTTGAACACTCCTGTTAATGAAAGATTCGAGTACATCACACTACACAAACCCTTAACTCGAAATGAGAGGCCTGTTAATTCATCCTGCCAGCCAAAATGAAGTGCAGGAGACAATTTAGGTGCATTTAATCCCCACATCACGTAATGCATATAATCGATTTGCAAAGGGTTGGAATGGGTATGTTTTTTACAAACCATAAGTGAATCAATATTTGGTATAATAGTTGATTTACAAAGGATTCAAAACACATAAGCTTACAAATCCAAATGGAAAAAAACATAAGTATTATATCGATATTTGATAAACTCAAAAAAATCATTCAAGTAAGAGACATGAGGTAGATGTGAGCACATTGAACCTTTTGGAAACCAAGATTTGGATAGGGTTATAATGCGAAATTTAAGTTTTCGTGCTTGATTCATTCTTTCAGCCATGAATCAGGCATGGAAATGAAAGATAAAAATAATACAAGAATAATCAAACATCTTTTTCATAACCCAATAATCACCCTTAAATAGTAATATTTACAGGATGAGGTGAAGGAAGCTACAGGAGGTGTCATTTGTCATTCAAAATAGCAAAAACATGTAGGGTTGCGAACAAGTCTACAATGAATGCCATACCACGACCATATATTTTGGGAGTTCTGTGCTATCCAGTTGGACAACGATCTAGATGGATCATATGTGATGGCCTTTGTGAATGCTAGAAGATTGTCCAAGTCGCTTTCGTGAACCACGTTTATGGATATTTCTTCCTCTTGCATATTGCATCCATTCAAAACAACTTCATTAGAACTGAATCCACCCATCGCATGCTCATGATACAAACCATTTTCCCGGCTGTAATATGGCTTCCCACTCGAGTCATCAATATTTTCTGTAGCCATCATGGTGAAGCACATAAGCATCTTAAAAAGATCCATTTCTCCCTCTCTACTCAAAAGCTTGTGAGTTTTTTTGTGACCTATGTTGACATATCTATATAGATAGATTCAGAAGCTCTCATACAAATTCACAGAGCATACAAGGAGATGAATCAAGTCACAGAGAAGAGAAATTTCAATGAAATAACGTGGAAAATTCACCCAATTGACCGGAACATAAAGTTAAATGCAGTCGCCATCTTTGACAGTGATCCGTCATCAAGAAGGTATGAAAGTGTCATCAATGACCTGCAAGATTTGAAAGGCAGTGAATAAAATGGGATCTGATTCTCACATAATATAATTTCAATTTGGTTAATGCATATCAATTACTTCATGCTTTTGGGGCAAAAACAAGGACAGAATAATAGTAGTAGAGAAGGAGAATAAAGTCATTGAAATTCATATCAATTTCTTCTAGAAAAATCGTCAAATTGACTGGAACATAAATTTAAACTTATTTTCCGTCTTTGATGGTGCTCCCCCATAAGGAGAGAAAAGTCATAAAGAAGGTATGGAAGGTGTCGTCAATGACCTAAAAGATTTGAAAGGCAGTAATTGGTGAAGAAAATGGGGTGCGATTCTTTGATAATATAATTAGAATTTGGTTAACGCATATCAATTCCTTCATGTTTTTTGGGCAAAAGCAACGACTGAATAATAGTAGCAGAGAAGGAGATGAATAAAGTCATAGAGAAGAGAAATTGCAAGGCAATAACGTGGAAAAAGCGCATCGGTCTTCCACAAAAGACGTATCGAGAGAGGAAAAGATTCGAAGAAGAAAATTACATTACATTCCATTTCATTGAATTTATTTTGTGGTAGCAAAACTTTCAGCAAATATCGATGTAGGGTATAGTGTTAGTTTTATAACATATTATCGAAAAACCACTAGTTTAATTTATTTAATGACATAAATTTCATTTACAATTTCTTAGAAATTTTTTAGAACTTCTTAGAACAAATGAATGTGTTTTAACTTAATTATATATATTTTTTTCTCTGGCTCAAAATCACATTCATTGGTCCCTATTATGGGACTATATCAATGAGTTTGTTTTTGATGTGACATTAATTTGCCTTTCACCATAAACTTGTGTATGCAATGTAATGTTTAACATAGGAAAACAAATATATATTTTTGTATATAAAAAAAATATTGTGTTTCTCATTTCTAATTGGTTGATAGAATTGAAGTGTTATTGCTCCCTCCACGTCTTTCAATATGTAGAATTAATTACATAATCAATGGCTTTCACCAATCACCACATCTAAATATAAAAAGTTGTACTATGTATTTATTATTATGCATTATTATATTTATATTATATTTATTATTTATTATTATATTTATATATATTTATTATATTTATATTACATTTATGAATATTATAGTTCCATTCAACTTACTGTTCATTATACATTTTGAATAACAAACAACCATCAATTATTTTCTTTTAACAAAAAATATTCATTACTTGTGCATTTAGTTATATTAAGTTTCATTGTTCAACNTATAGTGTTAGTTTTATAACATATTATCGAAAAACCACTAGTTTAATTTATTTAATGACATAAATTTCATTTACAATTTCTTAGAAATTTTTTAGAACTTCTTAGAACAAATGAATGTGTTTTAACTTAATTATATATATTTTTTTCTCTGGCTCAAAATCACATTCATTGGTCCCTATTATGGGACTATATCAATGAGTTTGTTTTTGATGTGACATTAATTTGCCTTTCACCATAAACTTGTGTATGCAATGTAATGTTTAACATAGGAAAACAAATATATATTTTTGTATATAAAAAAAATATTGTGTTTCTCATTTCTAATTGGTTGATAGAATTGAAGTGTTATTGCTCCCTCCACGTCTTTCAATATGTAGAATTAATTACATAATCAATGGCTTTCACCAATCACCACATCTAAATATAAAAAGTTGTACTATGTATTTATTATTATGCATTATTATATTTATATTATATTTATTATTTATTATTATATTTATATATATTTATTATATTTATATTACATTTATGAATATTATAGTTCCATTCAACTTACTGTTCATTATACATTTTGAATAACAAACAACCATCAATTATTTTCTTTTAACAAAAAATATTCATTACTTGTGCATTTAGTTATATTAAGTTTCATTGTTCAACGTGTATTTCCCACCTAACTCGGCAAGGACTGTGTTTCCAGGCAACCCTTGTTTATAATGGGCAATAGATGGTGGTATGGGATTGGATTTACTCCGAGCACTATAAAAGGATAGCCAATAAGATTTTTAAAAATGAATAATCAAATGTATTGATTATATATTAAGAGAAACAACCTCACACTGATAATGAAAGATGATTCTTTTCTTGGGTTGAATTGTAAAATCCATAAATTTAGTGATTCTTTATAATATTTATATACATTATGAGCGGGTTAATGGTTAAGAGGATGTGTTTTCTTTCAAGAGATAACATGGTTAAATTCCAAAGAAAGGGATTTCATACACTAATTTGGTGTTTGACTTGGCCATGACCTTAAGAATTTATTATTATTATTATTATTATAAAGAGATATTTTCCACTTTATATTCATAGTGGATTTACATTCAATTTTATCTACACTATCTTTCATATAACTTACATACTTCTGTCGTTGGTGAATGGTAATATAAAAAACTCTTTATTATGAAAGGAATAATGATGTAATGTACGATGTGATTTGGTAATGTTATGAATGACATGAATGAACATTTCTATGTCTCGGTTGATAATGAAGAGAATGCTACTAACATATATAATTCTAAAATCCTTTTTGATTTAAAAAATTGGAAATCTTATAGACAAGCCATTCTCAAAGTGTAATATTCCATATATGAAAAGGTATGCAAAACATAAATAAATAGCTAGAAATGGAAGATGAACAACAATATAACTAGAACAACACAACAATAATATCAAAATGATATCAGAATAACACCAAAATGAGCACTTTGATTACTAAGAGCAATATTCACTTGCCTCTTCGAGGGGGAAAACTATAGCAGAGCATATCTCTAGTACAATAATATCAAAGACAAAAGTTCACATACCCTCGACTCCTATTTATACTAAATATGTCTATCAAAAGAACCATCTAAAGGAAGATCCTTCTACTAGCGAAAGCTTCGATTAGGTCTTCTTACATTGGACTTATTGTTCCTTATTGCTAGGCCTTATTAATATTGATCTTTATTACATCATAATATATTATTCTACCTACGTGAGCGATTAGGTCTCTAACATGTCCTCCCCATTAAAAACAACCTTGTTCTCAAGGTTTAATATGTGGAAATTGTTGCAGAATGGTAGCCGGTTCCCAAGTGGCATCTGTTGGGGTTGTATATTTCCACTGGACTAACACTTCCTTGATGGTTTACTGATATAGATGATTATCACGCTGGTCCAAAACAACTTGTGGATGTATCCAAATGGAGCCTTATTCGTCCAACTTGGTAAGGTTTGTTTGAGTTTGACACTTAGCTCCAATAACCTTCTTTAAGGAGGAAACATGAAAAACAGGATGGATCTTAGAATGACTGGGCAAAGATAACTGATAGACCACCTGTCCCAGATGCTTGAGAATGGTATAAAGACATTAAAATTTGGGTGCCAGTTTCTGACAATGGTCAGCCTTAAGGGAATTTTTCTTGTAAGGTTGCAGTCGAAGAAACACTTGATCCCCTTCTGCAAATTGACATTTCGAGTGACCTTGATATGCTTGTTGCTTCATATGATTTTGGGCCATGAACAAATTCTCTTTGAGGGTATCGAGAATAGCCTCTTGAACTATAATTTTTTTATGAATCGCCTGAACCTTCGAGACACCTAGAAAATATGAGACAACTGAAGGTGGCTTTTGTCCATATACCGCTTCAAAAGGACTCATGTGGGTAGTTGTATGGTACTAAGTGTTGTACCACCATTTAGCTAGTGGTAACCATTGAGCCCGCTGATTTTTTCTTTCCAAGGAAAAACACATCAAATATGTTTCCAAACACTTGTTGACAACTTCAGTTTCATCATCAGTCTGGGGATGATAAGTTGTGAGGAGATTAAAATGGCTGCCTTGTAGCTTGAATAGTTCTTTCCAAAAATTGTTGGTGAAAGTTGGGTCGCAATAGAAAACAATAGAATACAACATGCCATGAAGCTTGAAGACCTGATCCATGAAATGTTGAGACACAGTGGATGTTGTAAATGGGTGTTGAAGAGCACAAAAATGAGCATACTTGAAAAGACGATCAACTACCACCATGATGACTGATTTATTGCTCGATTTAGGTAAGCCTACAATAAAATCCGTAGAGATATCCCAACAAATAGCAGGTGGAATCGAAAGCGGTTGCAGTGTTCCAGGAGATTTGACTGTTTCTCCCTTTTTGCGTTGACACACAACACATTCGGCCACAAAATTATGAATGTCCTTTCATACCATCCCATGAAAAGAACATTTGACACTGTCATAGGTTTTGGTAAACCCGAAGTGCCCAACTGTGGGTGTAGCATGAACCTCATAAAGTACCATGGATTTAAGTTTTGACCGTTTACTTAAATACAAATGGCCTTTGTATCGAAGCTGATCATGGAGCCAAGAGCAGCCTAGGGAAACTAGAGAATTGGACTGCAATTGTTGTATCAGATGTGAAATGAGCATTATTATAGTTATATTATATTTATTATCTAATATATTATTTATTATTATATTTATATTATATTTATAATATATTTATTATATTTATAATATATTTATTATATTTATTACACTTATATTATATTTATGAATATTATATTTCCATTCATCTTATTGTTCATTATAAATTTTGAATAACAAACAATCATCAATTATTATCTTTTAACAAAAAATATTCATTACTTGTGCATTTAGTTATATTAAGTTTCATAGTTCAACATGTATTTCCTAACTAACTTGGCAAGGGTTGTGTTGCCATGAAAACCTTGTTTATAATGGCCAATAGATGGTGGTATGGGATTGGCTTTACTCTGAGAACTATAAAAGGATAGTCAACAAGAATTTTAAAAATGAATTATTGGATGTATTGATTATATATTAAGACAAACAACTTCACACTGATAATGAAAAGATGATTTTTTTCTTACGTTGAATTGTAAAATCCATAAATTTAGTGATTCTTTATAATATTTATATACATTATGAGTGGGTTAATGGTTAAGAGCATGTGTTTTCTTTCAAGAGATCACATATTTAAATTCCAAAGAAAGGGATCTCATACACTAATTTGGTGTTTGGTTTGGCCATGACCTTAAAATTAAATTATTATGATTATTATTATAAAGAGATATTTTCCACTTTATATTCATAATGGATTTACATTCAATCTTATATGCACTTTATTTCATATAGCTAACATACCTCTGTCTTCGATGAGCGGTAATATCAAAAACTCTGTATCGTGAAAGGAATAATGATGTAATGTAAGATGTGATTTGGTAATGTTATGAATGACATGAATGAACATTTCTATGTCTTAGTTGATAATGAAGAGAATACAACTAACATGTATAATTGTAAAATCCTTTTTAATATAAAAAATTAGAAATCTTATAGACAAGCCATTCTCAAAGGTTCACACATGTTATTTGTCCATTTTAACAAACCCTTGGCTGTTATTGATCATTTTAAAAATCTTGACATAGCTAGTAGTGGGTTGGGACTTAATAAATTAGGGTTAGAGCTCCTAGGATTTGTTTAATGCTCCATCATTGTGTTCTCATTTCTTATAAATAAAAAGCAATTTAAGGTTAATAGAGGTAACACCATAACTATTTGTACATGTCATGTAGAAAATAAATATCTATGTCCTCTAAAGTGGATTATTCCATAAAAGACAATAAACCTTAATGAAAATGAGGATATTGTTTAGTGAAACTACCAACATGATAATATGTGTGAGGAGGATAATATTGGTAGGTGGAAGCTCAAATGTAAATGAGACTATTCAATAATTTCCACCTATAATAACTCTAGATATGTGCCTCTTCTTTACTTGTATAAAACCTTGACAATATTGATTGAGTAAGCATGTCTTAGTTAAGATTTCTTCAAACCAAAATTCATTAAGTAGGTGGGGTGGCATGATCAAAACGATATATTTTAAAAGACACAAGGAATGAAGTGAGAGAATGGGTATCCATCCCGTTGAAATGGGAAAAATTCCCCTTGCCAACATGAGAGAGGATGCCCAATGACAGGTCCCAATTAGACTTCCTCTCATTTGGTATAGAAATATCCACTGGCATGTGGGCCTATTTGTCGCTAACTAAATGGGTTGCTCTCTTAAGAGAGACTTGTTCATTTAATCTAATCTAAATCCTAAATGCAATTCTAATCTACTATGGAAATGAAACCCTATTCTAACTTCTAACTATTCATAATCTAACAATAACCAAATATCGATTGCAGACATATAATTTTACTTATGTAAACATAAAGAATTCACATTTCTCAATAAAAATCTATACTAGCATACCCATCTATATATATAGATACATTGAATGTGTCCCTACAATCGAGTTCATAATCCATTCATAATTATTTCCTACATAACTGTAACACCCCTCCTATGTTACAACAACGACGTTGTTAACAGGTGCAATTTTTTTTTTTAAAAGTGTGTGCGCGCGTGTAGGATGGGAAACATACACACTGGACTCTACGTCGCCACCCGATGACTGAAAATACGCAACCACGATGATCACAACAAGAAGACGCAAGGCGCACAACAAGTAACTGCAAGCCAAGAATACCCAAGACCAAGGCACCCCACAATATCTTCAACAATGACGACATACTGGGTTAGGTACCATACGAACACAGAAGGTAGAATCCATGGTAGTAGGTTTACTATTTCTGCACAGGAAAGCATGGCGTTTAATCTTAGTCCTCTGCTCCGGAGAGAGAGGAGGTTAGATAGGCTCATGGCCGACTGCTCAGGCAGAAACTAGTAATCCCCTCAGGTGTGTCGCAAGAGTGGAAACCCTACCTTTAAAGGGCCCGAGACTCCTGATACGGCACTGGATTTATGATGCAGAAAACACACAGACAATCTACTAAGGCTACTGAAGGTGTCTACATCCCTCCCAACACTGGCAGACCACACAATGCACTAGCACCAAGTACTACAAAATCAGGGACAATCATGACCTCTACGGGAGACGCAAGTGAGGAGGACTCTAATATTGACCAACCACTAATGAGACGCGAGGACATCAATCAAGATCAATCGCTCCATTAATTGTCATTAACACTTCAAAATTAAACGATTAATAACCAAGCAATTTAAACATCATCACGAACATTCAATCAACAAATATTAACATTGTGATTTAACCATCTTCATTACTATTGCCATTTAAAACAAATATTACTACTACAAATATAACAAGTATTACCATTGCAATTAAGCCAATATTAATATTGCAGCTTAAAACAATATTAATATTAATATTTAACAAGTACTATCATTTGCATTTCAATTTAAACAAGGTTAACATTGCCAATAACAAGTAAATTAATTGCATATTAAACAAGGATTAATAATTCGATTCAACATCATCATTAACATCTCAATTTAAAACAATTATTATGATTGCAATATAACAAGTATTACCGTTGCAAATTAAGCAAATAATCCATTTATAAAATAAAACATAGTTTAAATAACCACGTAACTCTTTATCTAAATCTATATCCCCAAAAACAAAAGGGTGAACGTTTAACCAACAAAAGGCGACATGTTAATAAAATAACAAATTCACATTGCAATTTAAGCAAATAAATCCATTTATAAAATAGAACATAGTTTAATTAACAACATAACTATTTCTCTAAATTTATATCCCCACAACAAAAAGTAGAACGTTTGTCCAACAAATGACGTCATGTTAATAAAATAACAAAATCACAGTGATAAGGAGAGCAATAAATCTGGCGTTTGCCTAATTCTAAAAGGCAGTAAAAAGGAATACGACAATTCATAAGGCTATATAATAAGACCGTTACATCTACCAGTAATAACCCAACAACATTCATCTACGCCGGTTGATCCTTCCCAGGGACGGGCAAATCAGTAAAGGATATAAATTAAACAATAAAAACGCGTGCATCCAGTCTGTCAGCCACGCCCAGTTCATTCTTCCAAGGGCACGCAAGCCAAAACGGATACTTGCCAAGAAGGGTACGTTTAAACCAGATCTCTTCATTATGAGGGTTTGCAGTTAAGGGGGATTCCCTGCTAATCGGGGTGGCGATTTCTGGCCAAGGACGCTGTCACTATTTTTTTTTTACTTGGAATCTATGCAACATTTAAGGTTTACTTCCATCAATAAATACAACTGTAAATCACAGGCATGCTTCAGGTATTAATGCTGAAGGTTACCCTAAACCCATTCAACAAACGGGGAATCACTTTTATTCAAAAATTACGCAGCAGTGAAGTCGTAGGCTCATTAATGACCTAGAAGTTTAATATATCCGATCAGGAAATAAAAAGACTACATTTCTGAGTACAACACCTAATTTTTATCCTAACAGTAAAAGGGATTCACTTTACGTGTACCACCACCATAAGTCCGACACTATTATAGACCTATATTGTTGTGCGCATCGACATGCTGTATTGACAATGGAGGTTGTTCTAGACAAATGCTAGGAAACTATTCATAACAATAAGCACCTGGTTATTCCAAACAATAATCACCCAGTTATAACACATTTAATGCTCTAGTGTAAAGTGTAAGGTCCAGGGTATACCGTCAAGCTAAAATAACTTTAGATCTGACTGTATATACACATGCATAAAAATGCTTAACCGAATGCATACTTACTGTTCGCCATTTCAGACGACTTTTAATACTAGTCACTCAATCACCCAACCCTGAATGAGAAACGAGAGAATGCAACACTGTATCCCACGCCTTTCATAACCAACCAGTTTGTGAGTTGAACCAAGGGAGGTCGAGGACAGGCGAGCGTTAATCTCACGGCTTTGTTCTTTGAAGGCCGCGTCAAAATGGAGGCAAATTAATAAAATGTTGTTTATATTATTTTAATATCATCATGTGCTCAGATCTCAGTGAATTGAAGAAAATATGAAAATAAAATAGAAACCTAGGACAGGGATGTGTCGATATTACATTGGGCCATGCATTCAACAAGACCTTAGAACATTTTGTCTATCTTAACCCTACGGACTATGGCATACACTGTATTTCACTAACCCTACGGTCTATGGAATAGACCGTATTTCACTAAAGCCCATTGAAAAGCTTCTTAGTCATGCCGATTCCAAATGGGTGCAGCCAAAAATGCACCTAGCGGGGATCATACTGACACCTACATCGCCAAGGATACGAAGATTTTAAATCTGATTTTTCAAATATATGAGATTCGAACCTCGAACGTTGAAACGAAGCTTCACTCAAATACGCACCGAAAACTTCAATATCCATCTATATTTGCATCCAATGGATAATCACTTAAATAATATCAATATCAAGCACATCAGGCGTAAAAACATATATTCCGTTAAATTTAAATGGAACATAAAATCCCAACAGAGGTACTCTTTAAACAAATATTCTCAAACATTGCAATAGGAAGTAATCTTTACCAGTATGCATAAAGTAATCTTTAAACACAGTCACAGGGTTAAACGAGCAGAATAAAGATCAACTTTGTGGAAACATTTCGAGTAAATTTACATACTAATCCTCCCTTCAAGGCAAAATAAAGAACAAGTCTGGAGAATACTTGCACGTGAGAAGAGGGCTTGTCGTATGATTCAGCGCAACACGGACTAGAAAATTTATCTGTGTGAGATTTCACACTCAAATCCAGAATACGTCAATGTGTAAACTCAGAAGCTCAAAACGCAGGTCTCAGGCATCCAGACTTCAATTTATTCAACCTAGAAGTACTCCTCTCAGTTTACGGCCTCGGCCTCTGCTTCTCGTCATTTGCAATCGAAGAGCGGAAAAGCACCGATCAAGAAAGGAAGGAGGGAGGGATTTTGTGAACTTTAAGACACCATAACCCTAAACCAAAATTTCCAGGAACCCTAAACAGTACCAGATATAAAAACGAGATAACCAAAGCAATTTACAGGGACAGCTTCGAAAGAAATTCCCAGAACTGATTGCCAGCGCTGATCTACAGAAATACCCCATATAAATATATATTTTTTTAAAGAAAAACAACGGTAAATACTTTATTTACAAGGTGGGTAGAAGCCGTAAAAGTTTCATAGTCCCGCCAATAACTAATAAGCTACAGTTCACACACACGATTCACACTATATCCACTGAAACCACAAATTGTACAATAGCCATTAACTACAGTTTATAAATGTACGCAGCAAGATAGAAACGCCTAGAGATTTACATACCTATGTCCTTAACGTTTGCAACAAATGATTCTTGTGCTCCTGCCGCTCCTGCTCCTGCTTGCCGACCGCAAAGAACCCACCGGTACCTCCCAGCCAAACGCTAGGGGTACTCTCCTTCCCCCTCATCCCCCCAAGCCGCAAAGGGGCCACACACAACCCAGATGATAGCCTAGCTTCTCAGCTCGCCTCCAAGGATGAGCTACCACTCAAGTCTGCTGAGAATCCCCAACTCCTACACGAAATCAGTCCAATCTCTCTAGTCTGGCAGCATAACAATACCAATCGCTAAAGTCCCCCTCTTTCTCCCTCTCTCCCTTTCTTTTATCCAGCCTGAAACCCTAATTCCTCTTTCCTTTAGGTTTTCCCCCCTTTTCCCTTTTATTTTCTTATTTTTCTTTTTATTTATTTATTT
>SNQJ01S0042867.1:29336-57993 GCA_010110895.2 Picea sitchensis | reverse complement strand
TAAATGAATGCAAATCCAAATGCATTGCAAACCAAGCCACATAATAAATCGAAGCATGAGTAATGAGTACAGATCGAAAGATTTGCCAGCTAGGTAATGATAAGTGTAATGTAAGCGCAATAAGCATATTGATAAAAAGATCATGACAGTTCAGGTAGTGATCGAAATAAGACTTCGGAAGGAGAAGTTTTCACGCTTACAGTCGTGAAAACAAAACGAAAACAAGTGTGTAAACGTCGCAAGAAATGAAAATGTCATTAATTTGAAAATTGCGACGAAAAACTTGATGTTTGCAAGACATAGGTGTAGGCAGCTTATAGGATCGTAGAAAAAGGTGAATTGGCTGCCAACAGGTCTTTGACGACAAGTTTTTTGACTGGTGGTTTCAGAAGATTCCAGTGATAAAGGACTATTCTTATGACAGAATTGACTTTTCCAGGGACCTTGAAATGGGTGTACCTCCCGGAGTGGTACGAGGAGAGTTAGGTATGCTTTGTTTTTTTATTTTTTCAAATTTATTTTATTTTTATGTTTTTTATATATATCATTTTTTTTTGTATATGCTAGAGTATCTGAAAAGTAAGTATGTCTTACGTGCAGATGTGGGGCCAGTGCATCCAGTGGACTTCGCGAGAAACAAGCGACGTCCTTGACCAGAGGCAGGACGAACTGCAGCTGGCAGACTAGTAGCAGTAGGGGGACCTCCAGCCGGAGAGGCTGAGAGAGTATTGAGACAGATAGAGTGGAATTTTACCTCGCTCACTCGTACAGTCCCCATGGCAGAGATCGAGTATCTGCCGCCATCTATGCAACCTCATGTAGTGGGGGCACGATAGACGTGGGTCCGTATTTTTAGGCGTTTGGAAAACGCCGTTGATCATTGTAACAGGGGAAACATGCCCCGTCCTTAGTTAGACTGGACTGCTTACGTGTTGAGGGCACTATTTGTATATTTTTGAGGGCATAAGCCCCGTGACTCTTTACTGGACGTATTTTTGAGGCGCTTGCGTCCACCCTTGTACTCTGGCACTTTTTCGATATTATATATGGATTTTTATGTATTTTTGTCTCTCATGGATTACATCTACTTTACAAATGTATTTACATGTGCATGTGTGTGTCTTTCTTAAATGTGTGCAAGATGCCAATCTAATATTTGATTAGCTAGAGTATATGTAACTTGATTTAATCTCCTAGGAACATGAAAATATATAATATAATCAAAGCTTCATTCTAAGAGACGTACCCTAAGGAACTGTCGGTGTAGAGTAGGATCATGAACACAGTAGACTCCATTTAACTGAGACATAACCAACTGAGCGTCTAAATAGACCCGGAGGTGAGAGATACCAAGTGACAAAGCATCATGAAGCAACTCAATAACTGCACTGTATTCAACAACATTGTTTGTGGTGTCGCCTAAACATATACCTCCTGAAGATAACAACTGGCCCTGAGGTGTGAAAATTACCCAAGTTGCGGAGGCAAGCCTCTGAGTGTGCCGGCTAGCGCCGTCCACGAATCCAACGAACACCTCTGATTCACTTAACATCCGCCACAGTGAAAAAGATAACATAAAAAATGACACGTCCATAAAACCAAAACAAAAACCAAAAAAGTAATAGTACAAAGACTATACATATGTTACAAAAAGTCACCCAAGACGACCCACCTATGAGTAATACTTCTTGAGGTAGAGCCCATTTCTAGGCTCCACCAAAACATTTCCCTCAAATTCCACCAGACGATAAACACCCTTTCTTAGAACCTCTTTAATGATGAAAGGTCCAAACCACATGGGTTTGAACTTGTCTGCCCCCAGGGGGTCCTTATCTTGGTCATAGACTAGGACAAGGTCACCTTTAGAGAAAATACGAGGACGAACGGATTGATCATATTGACACTTGAATTTTTGTTTATGAGCTTTGTTAGCTAAGGCCACATCATGACGCTGCTCATTGAGCTACTTGAGATATAATAAACGCTCTTCAAGCGGTGAAGTGTCTGACAATAACTGTACTACCAACTTTAAAGATGGGATATGGAATTCTATGGGCAAGAATGCTTCCAACCCATAAACGAGTTGAAAAGGTGAGAAACCAGTTGCAGTCTTAACAGACGTTCGATAAGCTTATAATGTTGAATATAACATCAAATGCCAATTTGACTTGGCTGAATTGATCGTGTGCTGTAGAATGGTTTTAAGAGGTTTATTTACAGCTTCCACTTGACCATTTGCTTGGGGTTAGTAGGGTGATGAATGTTCCTGCCGCAACCCAATATTTGACATTAAATCGGTCATCATTTTGTTCTGAAAGTGACTTCCATGGTCAATGACAATCTCTCTCAGGACGCCAAACCGTGCTATTATCTGGTTGAACAAAAAGAGAGCTGTTGTCTCCCCGTAATATTTAAACGTTGGCATAGCTTCGACCCACTTGGTGAAGTAGTCTACTGCTACGATGATATACCGGTTCCCCATTTCTGAAGGGGGGTTGCATGTAGTGTAATCAATCCCCCATTTAGTGAAGGGACCAACAGTAATAATGAGAAACATGGGAGTGCGGTGTGCCCTCATCTTCCGAGAGAAGATCTGACACGGGTGACACTTCTTGACCGATTCAACACAATCTTTGATTAATGTCAGCCAGAAGTAACCGGCTCGTAGAATATTTTGAGCTGTTGCCAACCCAGACAAATGAGCACCTCATGCTCCAGTGTGGCAATCGTTAAGCATGATTTCTACTTCTTCATGAGTGAGACATCGACGAAGGATGCAGTCTACACCTCGACGATACAATGTGTCCTCGAGTATGAGATAGTTCTTATCCCGATGGCGTATACGATGATGCTCATCATGAGAAGTAGAGGCAAGACACTTCAAAGTCTGGAGATAGACAAGGACATCTCCATACTAGGGGTCGAAAGACGCGATCAAAAACATGTCGCCTTTGATAGGTGACTCGTCGGGTATAACATTACCTGATTCGACCGGAAGTTCTGATATGAGTTCCGCGAAGACCATCAACTTTTTGGATTTCACTGAAGCAAACTCCAAATCGAATTCCTTGAGGATAACTATCCATATACTGATCTTTCTGCCGATGACTCGTCGTGTCAATACGTATTGAAATGGGTTCACGACGGAAATGACAGTGGTCTTGCGAAACAAAATGTAATGACGGAACCGTTGGACAGTATGGACTGCTGCCAACACAAGTTTTTTAATATGCGAATAATTGAGTTCCAGTCCAACTAGGCCTCGACTTAGGTAATAAATCACGTATTCTGAGAGTAAATCATCCTCCTAAACTAAGACCATACTGATGGTTGACTCTGGAGCGACCAAGTATAATAGGAAATCTTTATTATAATTAGGTGGACGAAGCAGAGGGGTAGATATGAGGGCATGTTTCAACGCTGCGAAAGAGCATTTAGCGGCTTTGTCCCAATGAAAAGGAACGTCCTTCTTCAATAAATGCATAAAACCCTTTGTGATCTTGGCATAGTTTGCGATGAAACGCCGTAAAAAATTCGCTTTTCCTTGCAGACTATGAAGCTGAGGTATGGTGCACGGGGGAGGAAATTGAACTATTGCCTCAACCTTTAGAGGATCGACCATGATCCCTACTGTAGAAATGATGAAACCTAACAAACGACCTGATGTGATGCAAAAACTGCACTTGTTTGGATTCAAGTGGATTCGGTAGTAGCGACACTATTCAAGGATAAGTCGAAGGTGTTCCCGATGATCATATCTCTTGCGTGATTGTGACGCTAAATCATCGATATAAGCCTCGAATATGTGTTTGAGGTCGTGGAAAGAAAAAGACATGGCCCGCTGAAACGTAGCTCCAACATTGTTCAGACTAAAATGCATCTTGCGATAAGAGAATCTACCCCATGGAAAGATGAAAGCAGTTTTGTGTTGGTCTTTGGGCTTGATTTGTATCTGATTGTATCCCGAAAAACCATCCATGAACGAAAAGGCCTCACATCCTACACATTCATCGACTATCTGGTCAATAAATGGCGTGGGGAAATTATATTTTGGGTAGGCCTTTTTCAGATCATGGAATTCCGTACATACGTGAATCATGCTCTATTTTTTATTTACTGGCACAAGATTCAACACCCATTGAGTCAATTGGACGGGGTAGATGAAACCAAATTTAAGTAGTTTCTCCACTTCATCCTTGATAGATGCTGCTTTCCTAGGATTGTCCGGATGAAGCTTCTACCAGACCGACTTGAAATTAGGATAAGTCATGATTTCATGTTCGACGATTCTTGGATCTATGCCTGGCATTTCCTCGTAAGACCAGGAAAACACGTCGCAAAATTCTTTAAATAAGTCTGTGTAGATTTGAATATCCTCGGGGGAGCAATCTGCTCCGATGAAGATATTCTCCACGATGCCAAGGGATTTGGAGATATCAATAGGTATCATTTTAGCTATTGTTGCCATATTTCCTTCAACGTAAACAACGTGCATTGCCAAAGGATTGATATGACAACCTTTATCTCCATTCATAGTCAGAGTGAATTCACCTTCTTCAATTCGTCTTAACTCTGGGAGGAAGTAAGATCTATGATGAAGATCATCCCAGGGTCTGTCCGGACTATTCATTGCCTCAATAATCGCTTCGTATGAAGGCAAGACTAAGTCTAAGGACTCTGTATCAACAAGGGAACCGTGAGCCCAAATAGGCTCGATCACGAGATCCAACTCTTGTGCTAGAGTCGGATCAGGGTCGACAGAAGTTCGTTGAATGATCGAGTATGAAACTTCTACCACAGAAAAAGGCATGGCCATGCCATGGTGCTCTGTCCTTTCCATCATAGTGGATGGGGAAGGAAGAGTCCACGGATCATGAAAGTATGTCGTGCGAAACGATGATATTTGAAAAATTTCAGCTCGAGGCTGGTCGGGGACAACCGTCATGTAATGGACATTGCCAGTCAGAGGTGGGTAATTGAAAGTACCCATCATTGGTGGGCACAAACCAACCCCTATGTTGACGATGCCAGACTGAGGGTTATCAATCATCGATACCATGGAGACTCCTGATGAAGGGCCAAGATGAGAGAAGGATAACTAATCAATGGTCACAATCCAACCCTCGTGAGGAAACAACAAGACCCAGAAAACTGTCGTGACCACTGCTTGCATAGAATAGGTCCAACTCCTTCCTAAAAAAATATTGTAGTCAAGAGACTCATTGACCACTTCAACTTCGACGCACACAGTTTTTCCTCCTAACTGCACGGGGAAAGAGGGAATGATCCCATGTGGTCGGAAATAATGTCCATCAAACACTGTAAGAAGAGTAGGTGATAGAGACAAAATGGGTTGGCTGATGGCCTTCCAACATGCCAAAGACATCACGCATGTTGAGGCATCCTCATCCACCATTGTACGAAAAATATTTTGGGTAAACATTTTCATGGTGTAAGCCACTACTATCTGAAAAGCTACGTGGTAAGAAAGACAAGGTTTTAAGTCGGTGGTATCAAGAATTATCGTTCCCAGATTAAAAGTCTCGGCATATCCTAAGGTAGTTAACAGGGCCTTCCTCTGGGAAGGGAGACTCTGGAGGACTTCCAAAGAAGACATCACACAAGGGGTTTGTGACAAATCCTCCACCACAGTGTAGTTCTGGGTGACCCTTGCGTTTGGGTTGTAAGAAGCTTTTTTGAACGCACCTTTTGGGATGCGCATCGTTGTTTTACCCAACGTCTTCTCAATCTGAAGAGGAAGAGGTGGGTTTTCAGATTCTTTACCCTTCTCAGAGGTGCCTGGATTTACGTAATCATGTTATTTAGTCATTATATAGGCATCACCTTTCATCATATACACATTTGCGGATGAAGGATTATTCGATGATGGAGGCATTCCTTGACTTCCCCCTTCCGCGCTCGAGGAGGCTTGAGTTAGATTTTTCCCATGTGGAAACAAGTTCATTAACACGACAGGCTGTCGTTGTACCAATAACTTCCGGGCCTTCACAAGCCGAGGGAACTGATGGGTCGGGTGGTCTTCCTTGCAAATATTACAAGGATACTTTGACTTCTTCTTTTCAGTGTCGCCCCCGCCAACATTATCGATGGGCTTCTTATCCCCTTTACCCTTTTTCCTTTTTTTCTTCTTTTCGTTATGCTACTAGGTGGCCTTCAGGTTTTTCGTGTGCACACTGTGTACATCCAAATTTTGGGTAGGGGGAGTAGTCGAACTGGTGGTCTGGCTGGCCGCTGTCTGTTTTATCGACAATTGTTGCAATTGATTTGAAAATGGATCAACGAGCTTTGTTTTTGCTTAACCAATAATTCCATCAGCATGTGGTCCAGACCTTTGCCTAGTTTTGTCAAGGATTGACCTCGGTACATTTGGAAAAATATCGTAGAGTAAACCAGACTAAGAGTAAATTAGCTCTAGTTGTTGCGCTCTCATTATCGTGTCTTCCTCGGAAAACACTCCGGATGTTGCGACGTATTTAGATAACTAGGGTACCAAATAATTAAGGAACCACTCTAACATGAATGCTGGTGGGACTAACACTTTTATTAAACTCTTCCGATGTCTCTATTCTCGGATATGATAAGAGATATGGTCCGCTTTTGTCTACTCGAAATTGGCCAACAATTTAGTGCTGACGTTGTATCTCACAGGTAATTGGAAATGGTTTAAGAAATCCATTTCCAATTCTCCAAAGGAAGAGTATCATGAGCGGTCGAGCTCGATGTACCATTTCACATCACTCCCTATGAGAGTGTGTTGAAACAATTGCAACTGAACGGATTCGTCTCTTAATGAGTTGGGCGAGCACCATAAGTGGAAGGTAGTCACANCTTCGTTAGGCTTGGCCTCAAACTTTGGAATGTCCGAAGGCAACTTGGTCGGCATAGGAGGCCAACTCAGATCATGACAGATAGGGTCATTTAAGAGCCTTGTCATATCTGGAAAGTGCAGGGTTGCCAGAAATGATAGTTTGGGTTGTGGATTGTAGACAGGGAAAAAGGAGCCTGGGGTTTGATTGGCACCAGGTTTCCAGGAAAAGTTAGGTTTCTGGCCAGGGCTCTAGTAATAACCATGGCCATGAGCAACGTATCGATTGTGCGCTTGTTGAGACATCATCGACTGGTTCCCGTAATAAGACATAAATGGTTGAGCTTGCATCGCATTCCAAGGATTTTGGGAGGGGTTTCCCCCTGCCGATCCGATGGGCATAGGCATTGGGCCTTGCCCAAGGTTCCACTGGGTATGGAAGGGGTTTCCCCCGATCGACATCGTTGGCAAGGGGACTAGTCCCTACCATGGATTCCAAGGTCCTTGTGAGGAAGGAATTCCTAAGTGAGACCCCTGTGTAGGAATAGTACCCTGTACATAATGTGGTTTTCCATAACTGGGGTTTCCCCCGACCGAAACGACAGTTGACGAGAAAGTGTCGTTACCAAACGCACCGAACAAAGAGAAAGGTGTCAAACCAACCGACATATTATAAGGAGGGATTGCTTGACTACCTGATCCAAACAAGTTTACGTTAGGCCCGACGGAGTGTTGAGGAACACCACCGAGTGAGGGGGACAAAGGGGGTATATGAACCCCACAATAAGGGAAAGTGATAAAGGGAGTTGAAGTTCCCCCCATAGATCTTTGCAGAGGAGCATTGGAACTCCATGCCCCCAGACCTAAAGTCTATAGAGTGGAGGAGGAAAGTACAGTACTCGTACTGAAACCAGGCATCCCGTATGAGAAAGGAGAGCCTGTCGCGTTCTGAGTAAACGGAGCAGTGATCACCACCATAGACGGAATAAGACCACTTCCTGAGGTAGAAGCAATCAAGACCATGGTGGCTCGGATCGACGATGGTTGGTTAGGCGGTGGAATACCCCCAATAGTGACAGTCATGAAGGAAATATCAATATTCTTTGAAGAAGTGGCAGCGTTTACTTCCGTTGTTGATGGTGACACTACCTGACACTCGTAAGGTAGAACCTATACGAAGATGGGAGCTAATAGATCAGTGATGGGAGGGTTATATGGACCAAGAGCCTCTGCTCCGAGGTCAGAAATGATTGGTTCCTCCAGAATCGAAAGTTCTCCTCTCGAAGATGGGTTGGTCACAGTTTCCTGTAACCCGGTTGTTTCAAAATACCCTTGCTGGTCTAATTTTCGCCTTGGCAGTGGCCGGGGGGGGGGGGTTTGAGGTCAACCGACGGTAGGCCCAAAAGCCTTCATGACCAGTGGAAATCTTGATCCTCTGCTGTGTGAGAATATCAAAGACACACTAGGGAAATCTATAATCATTTGAAAACCGTCACGCACTAGAAAAAGTACCTACGAGATAAAACAAGCAGTCACTAACTAGTTGAAAGAACAATTACAACAACCAACACTAGAGAAACTTACCGGTGCAAGTGAAACTTGAATATGGAAGCATCCTCTGGGTATACTCTGCAAAGAATGGCTCGATGTCTATCCTAGGTACCACGGTATAACCCCACAGTCACCTGTGTAAGTCACTAGAAAGATAGGCAACTAGGTTGCCAACACTCAAACAATCACCAAGCGGGTACAGTCGACAGATGGGTGGACCGCAATGAGTAGGGTATCAAGCCCGAAACCTATCAAGGGTATCAGAAGCAAGTGTTTCAGAAGACAACTGAGGACCTCGAACATATTCAATACCCACAAATCTCTATGGAAAATGCAATCAACGAAATCCCAAGACAAGCCCTCTATATGTGTTCCCCACTACGCTTGGTCCGGTTTTGGAGGGGTTATCTCCGCTACCTTTCATGACGTGACCTCGTGTTTAGCCCCTATGTTAGAGGGGGGTCCCGGATAAATTTTACGATACTGGACTTTTGACACTTCCTAGCACAGACTCTTATGATTGTTTTTCAGCCTTGAAGAGTTTCCTCTCCAATCCTAAATCAAGGCTCTAGCCTAGACTAGTTGATGGACCCTACAAAACATAAAGTCTAGTTGATTTTAATTAATCGTTAATTTTTTGGCGTTGGCTTGTCTTAAGTCAAAGGTTATGAAAGTGAAACTAATGATGTTTTGAGAGACGAAAGAGAATATAAACAGAAAGATGGAAACAAAATAACTTCTTCTTGACAAATTCAGATTTGCTGTTTTAAATTCTTTAACCAACTTTTCAAACTTTTTTTTTTCTAAGATCGTTTCGCTAAAAAAATCAAAACAAGATTTCACTCGACTATGGGATACTTATTTTCCTAAGTCAATCAGCCAAGAACTTATGAAAACAATCTTTTTCCTAATGATTAACGCAAACAACCAACTATTTAACCAAACCAAGAAGTAAAAAAGAGATTTTGCGTTTTTTTTTTATTATGCTTCAAAAACAAGAAAAATTTAAAATTGTATGTCTTCTTCTTTTTTGAAGAAAAAAGGTCAAAAAATAAAAACAAGACAAGGCCAAAAAGGACTTCTGGCCAACCACAGACCATGGGGAGTTACTGACAACCAAGAAGGCAGATCAAACTGACTCACTATCTCATCAAAAAACCTAGCAAAGAAAAAGGAAGAAATCTTTTAAATGCAAAAGAAAGCTATGATGGAACACAACCTAGACTGAAAATGCTATAACAAAGACCATAAAGAAACACGAAAAAACCTGGGAAGTAAAAACTTGACAGGGAAGAGGATGACTGCCTCCTCAAAATTTTCTAGACAGACACGCGACTGTCACTTTAACAACCAGTGTATGCACGCGGGCTGCCCAAAGACATGACGCATATGCACACGTGCAGGCCCACTACAAGACGCATGTGCCTATGTTTCTCCTCAAAATAAGAAATACAAGCAACTAAGCTCAGGAAGGGAGTACTGGTATTGAAAACCAGACCCCCTTAAATGTACAAAAACTCACTTTAACAGAAAAAAATGCAAGGAAATTTAAGAAAAAAAAGCTAATCTGAGGTTATACCTAGGCTACTGACTGCAACAACAGAAATCAGAACTAGATCCAGAAAACCCCTGAGAAGGATCACTTCTGACAGGGAAGAGGACGACTACCTCTCTTTAAAAGAAAATTAAATTTTCTGGACTTAGACACGCGACTGATCTTTCAACAGCTATCATATGTACGCGGGTTGTATGAAGTCATGGCACGTGTATACACAGTCAAACCTTCTGCAGGCCATGTATGCCTCTGTGGCTTCCCCCCAAAAAAGAAAAAACAGTCAAGCAAAGGAAGCAAGGAGTACTGGTATGGAAGACCAAAATCCCCACTAGCTCAGACTTTTGCAGAAACTTAGAAAAAGGTAGTAAAACCAATTAAAAATACCCAACAAGTATCCCCCAAAACCCTAGAGATTTCCCCAGTATGGTCTCCAATTCTGTTGTGGGTGGGAAATCCCTCCTATGAACTAGCATTGAGGGTTTTATCATGCATGTAGAAATCACCTAAAGTCTCCTACTTCTTACCAACATCCCAATGATAAACCCCATTATTCATATGCAAATACAAGGTTAAAGAGATCAAGTTATTGTACCTTAGTTTCCGTGTTTGATGTCGATCCCTTTAACGTTTTGTCGCTCCTTGGATACAACTCTCCTCCCAATGCTGACCTGCATTCATAAAAGACAAACAAATAACTCTACATCCATATGATCTATAAACTAATGGGTTAGAGATTCTATCAAAATATAATCAAATTTAAATATTGACAATCTCATATGGCGGGACGGGAAAAGTACTGCTTTTATTAATCTCACAAGAGTAACCTTACAATAGTGAGATCAACCACTGCTCCTTGAATCTGGTCCTGGGATCCTCTTCAACTATGCTCCAACTGCTTCTGTATATGCTTCTCTTCACACAATAGTTGCAAAAGGTTGGGGCAAGGGGAATGCAAAATCGGGTATAGTTTCTTTACTATGATTTTCCTCCTTTCAAATGGGACCCCTACCTCTTCTTTTATAGGCTACAAAGGTCTAGGTATTTGGTCGAGTGATCGGGTATGGGCAGTCAAACGGTTTAGTTAACTTACCCAAAACTGTGTGTTCCATCTACAACTTTCCATTTTTTGTGATTTTTAGGTATACGCGAGCTGTAGTAGGTCAGCCAGCGTACACACGCGTTCAGTAGTGGAGCAGAGTGCGTATGCCTTCAAAACGGGTGTTTTTTAAGAAGCTGTTCAGTAGTGGCTTTGGAAAAGAAGGAAAATGATATGGCCTGATGCCAGGTAAGCATGTCTGGTGAAATTTAGGGTTATAACACTGGGTAGTTATCCTTTTCTAATTCTCTGTTGAGGTTTCTTAAATCCACACCCAGGAGGATTTCCCCAGAATTTTTCCTGACAGGAAACGAATTTTCTACCCAAGCAGAGTGTCTAACCTGAAAGATAATTTTAGCATCTAGTAATTTATTTAACTCTTGACACATGAGGGGTTCCAGAGATGGATGGTACTTCCATAGCTTCTATTGGAAGGGTTTTACTCCAGATTTTAATGGGATTGTGTGTTGGATAATGCGAGTGTCATAATTTATCAGATCACGGTAGGACCATGAAAATACATCTTGATATTATCTGAAAAGTTTGAGATAGGATTTCCTTTCTTCTTTAGACACTGTCTTGCCTAGATTTATATTCTTAGGGTTTTTCGAGGTTCCTAGATTTATAGTCTAGTACATGGGGCACGAGCTCCCTGTCTTTATGTTTGTTGACCCTTTAAATTTCTCTCAAGTCAAAGAGGTTCTCCAAATTGGATACTCCTTTCGGTATTGTGTGAAACTTTGGTTTGCTACTAGAGTGATCAGTTTCATCTCTTTGTTCATGGGAATCAACTTCTACTAGTTTCTCTTGGAACACTTCATCGTCCATAGCCAGGTCTTTAAAATTTTCCTGATTGGTTAGGAAGTCTATAATATGTTCATCTCCTTCAAAGACCTTCCAATTATAAATATTGTTGGGCACTAATCGTTTGTAGAGTAGTTCCATAGTGAACTTGGAGGCTTCATAGTCTTCTAAAGGGGATAGCCTTGAGGCAGCAGTGGCAGGGAGTCAACAAGAGTATTATTTTTCCTGGAATCACTGTAACATTGGAGGCCTCAAAATGTTCTATTAGCTTGTGCACTTCCTGTTGGTAATTTATCAGGTGGGGAGAGTTGCAATGTATAGTATTCTTTACTTGCCTAACGATAATTTCAGAGTCCCCGAAAACCTTTAGTTCTTTAACTTTTAATTCTATGGATTTCTTTTGTCCTTGCACTAAATCTTCATACTCAACAATATTATTAGTGCATTCAAATTCTAGTCTGCTGGACATGAAATTTTGTTTCCCCTTTGGGTCAATGAGAATATATCCCACTCTTGACCCTTCTTGCGATTTAGACCCATCGAAGTACAAGGTCCAAAATTGTGAGAGAAAATCATCAGCTTCTCCATGCCTACTAACTTCCTCCCCTCCACCTATTTTGTCTGTGGTTTCCAACAAAGGTTCTTGACAGAAGAGGGTTTCTTCTGCTGCTACCAGTATATTTACTTGAAAAGTCATTTCAAAGTTTTGAGTAAGAGGTACATTAGATGAGAGAGGGGAGAAATTTCTAAAATCAGAATTGCAGGAGTAGTTTCCTAAAACGGGGAAATCTGCTGACGAGGGTTCGTTGAGGGCTTCTAAATCGATGAAAATATGTTTGAGATACCTTTCCCGATCGATCCTAATCATGTTTGCGTGTCCCTTTAATGGAAACTAGAGTTGAGCCTAGTTTGTGCTAAAATATCCATTCAACTTCTCGGACCAATCTTAACTAAGTAGCAGTCCATAGGCTTCTGGTATATCTACTACAATGATGCCAATTACTTGAACAAATTTCGGGTGTGTATCCATTCTGATCATGACATCTTTGAGTTCTCCAATAACTTTTACCTAAGTTCTGTCTATTTGTATAACATGTTTATCAATTTTGAGTGAGACTGCGTTTGGTGGCATAACATTAGAGGATGCCCCCAAGTCAACTAAACAATTATGGAGGTTTCTATTGGAGACTTCAAACGTTAAACGGAACGGTGGGAAAAAAGGATTTCCTTTTTTATCTATAAAGAAAGCATTCACATTTAGTTTATTTTTTTGTTCTGTGGGAGGGGGAGCCTCCCCTTGGTCAATGCTTGTTATAGGGGTTTCTACTGAATTTAAGGCTTGTAACATAAAGTCCTTTTGCTGGGGAATTCTACACATGTCCATGACCGATACATTTTCCTTCATTCTTTTTAAATCTTCTACTATCTTGTAGTCTAGCTTGGGTGATTTTTGTGTATGGATATTTATAGGATTTATTTGGGAGACAAAAGGTGCTTTTGGGTGATTGACAATTTTTGTTTCCTCTCGAGGTTTGGACAAGGGTAAGGTCATTTGAGACCAGCTGACCATTACTTTGGGTTTGTACAACCAAAACCTCAGCGGGTGGTTCTTGAACCTCAAATATATCATCGAAAGGAATTGACAAGTCAGGATACCACAACAACATGGTTGTTTCTTCCCGTAGGTCAACTTCCTCTTGATTGACAATATTCACTGCTGAGCCGCTTGATTGTTCGATAAAGGAAAATTCGTCAAGGAAACGATTGGAAATTAAGTTCATATCATGCACCTATTGTGGATAGTCTCTTTCAAAATGTTTATCTTGATGATAGGTACAGAAAGAGTCAGATGCTACATTACCTAGGTCGATTTTTAGGTTGGTTGGGGGAGGTTCAATTGCTTTGAATGGTGGGTTTCTCTTAAAAAATGGTTTATAAGGCCTTTGGCCTTGGTTTCCTTCCCATGCACTTCTTTTCATCTCTACGATTTCATTTGACAATTTCTTTATCATCCGTTGTAGGTCTTCTATGTCTCCACTTCCCTTTTCGGGGCCTTGTTTTGTTTGTTTTCCTGGGGGTCTAGCCAACAAGAGTCCTCTCCTGGGTGGAGGTTGAGCTTCCTTATTAACTAGTGAGACCTGGCCCTCTTTACATCCCTTCATTTGGAATTCAATTGTTTTGGCTTCCTCAAAATTTTTAGCTAGGGTATGCTTGACAACCTTTTTTACAAACATGGAAATAGAAGCAGGGAGAGCATACGCATATACCTCAATTTGCAACTCCTGAGTGTGTTTAGCTTTGGGTTGAAATTTTTTTAGGATAGTGGTAAATCATTGATTGAAGTCTTTAACCTTTTCTTTTGAACTCATCGTGGTGGCGAACAATTCAACCATTAAAGCTCTTGTAGTGGTTTCTTCTACAAATTTGTCTAAAAAATATTTTTGATACTTCGTCCAATTAGTTATGGACCCTACACGAAAGTTAAAATACCATGTGGAGGTTGAATTCTCAAAGCTATAGAGAAAAATCCTGCATACTACGTCTTCATGTTGGACATTCATCAGTGTAACAACTAGTATGAAAGTTTTAATATGGTCTTCAGGAAATCCTGAGGTTTCAGAGTCAAATTTGGGGAGTAACTTTTCTGGATGTCGAGGGAGGTTATGTACCCGTCCAAGGTTTTCCAGAGCATATATGGCCAAACAAGGTTGATTTTTTGAGGTGGGTTTCCCATTTTTTCATTATGATCATTTTTATCCTCCTTGTCGTCTGACTCCAAAGCTGAGCGATCCGAGTTAAACCCTTCCTCATCAGATTTAAAATCGTCCGGCTCAGAGTAGTTACCAACTGGTGTTTTGGGGATCATATTAAGGGGATGTTGGATCTCAGTGAGGGAGAAATCTACCAGGTCTTCTACTATGTGAAAAAAAACCTGGTCGGGGGTGTCGACCACTGGTCTTCTTACTTGTTCTCTACGAGGAAGTAGCGAAGCTAGGGGTAATGATCCAATTTTCCGAGTGTAAGCTCTTGTGATTCTTCTGAATTGGTTCAACTCCTCGTGAGGAAGAGAATAAGGTATTTCATGGATATGTTATTCCTCTTGCTAGGGTGAGTTACTCATTTCAAGAGTACTTAGTGTGTGTGGGTTGTCTTGAGAATGACTATCCATGCATGTGGGCTGTTTTGAATATGTAGGCTATGCGAAATATTATATTAGAAATATTGTTATCCATTCATTCACATGCCCTCCTTCTAGCGCCAATTCCATTGAGGGGTCCTAAATCCATTTAACTCAACATCTAGAACCAAACTTGCCACAGAGGCCCAATTAGACTCTGCAACTTTTTATGGTGGAATGGTTCTCCAAATATTTCGATCTGACCAATTTATTGATGGGATTTACATAGTGATTGAAATTAAATATTCTTATGAAATTTCCTCCTTCAGTTTAAACATTCTCTTTTTGTCTTTTCTTTTATTAGATAGGTCTGATTAAAAGATGTGTGCTGGTATAAACCGACTGGTAAAAGGGGGGTTCTTAACTACTGTAGAAGGATGAGCTTGGGATAACCCTTGTGATCAAGCATGAAGACAAATATATTCACATTGATGAAAATCCTAGTACTAATACATTATCTTGTTGGTATTTCAATTATTGACCGAGATACGATTATCGAAAGAAAACACACATGCAATAAAATGATGGCAAGAAAAATAGTTTCTTTAGCTCTAGCATTAATCAAACATTAACACAACGATTTGCTTTCATCATTAGAGACAATAACTACAAAAAATATTGAAACAACTAACTTATCAATAGATTTAGAAAATCTTACTCGTCAGAACATCCATTAATGAAATAAAGTTGGAAGTAATTCCTCCTCAATCCAATCACACACCGCCTTTGATGAAAAATAGAAATTTGTCTCCAGTCCTAAACATGACTTCTCAATTAAGGTAGTTGAAAAATAGTTCTCTACAATTCCAAAAATGAGGGTCTTTGCCAAAACCATCGACCCTTGCTAAAAGGTCAATCCTCTTATTTATAATGAATCATTAACTAAAAATAGCTATTACAAGTGCAAGCTAAGTAAAAAAAAATATCGCCACATGACGCTTTCATCTTTCTGTCTTCTAAGAATCATAAAATAGTTTTACTGAAGTGGATGCCTCTGCTCATACTTTAACCACTTGACAAAGAGTTCCTCGCATGTGTTGGCATACGGGAACCTGTGCTGGTCCATCAGGGCTGAAACAATTTCTTTCACTTCTACTGCCTATGCTTTGTACTTGACTATTTTAACTCTTAACTGCTGCAAAAATTCCTGAGCCTTAATTAGATGCTCGATGAACTACTTTACTTGACCTGGCGCCATGCTCACCACCTTTTCTATCTCTGGTTTCCTTGTCGATTCTTGTTCTGCATGTTGCTTGAATATGTCATGCAGGTCGACAAAGTCCTCGAGTGAGCCAAACTCTGGGAGGCCGATGTATTTCATCTCCTGATTAATATTTTCCCATCTCTTTTCGCACTCGACCCACTTCTCCTGAATCTCCTGCTGAGTTTCTTGGGCCATTTTTACCCAGTATTCGACCACTTTCTTGATCCGATCTATGTTGTTGTCCCTTAATACCCAAATGCCGTGCTCTTTGGTGTCTCGGCCCTTTTGAACTGTGCTAATCTAATCGATCCTTTCTACTTCTTGGTGAGATTTATGATACCACCTTTCCATGTCCTTGCAGGTCACTAGCGCCATCGGGGTGTCTTCTTGGAAATTGGCTATACCTGCAGTGAAAACGTGTCGTTCATTCGTGAATTTGGCATAGGCATCTTGGAGATCACTTCTCAAAAACACCATGGCCTGTCTGGAGTCCTGATAGTATTTTTCCAAATGGCGCAGATTCTCCAACTCCTTAAGTGCAGCGGCCAACTCCTTTTCATCTCTTCTTGCTCTATCTAATGTGGAATCTATGATAACCATCCCTCCACCGGTAAGCTCAGACGTCTTGGCGTGTTCTGTGCTGAGAAACTTCTCCTTTGTAGTGATGAGAATTGAGCTATCCAACATAAGCCTCCTCTTCTTTGTTGTTTTCGTCATGATGCATTTTCTTTTCCGGTCATAGGAAATCACTTGTATGTCGACAACCTCATCACCATGTTCAGGGATTTGTTATTCTCCCCAGGTTAGAGTATTTCCCAGGCTCCTAGTTGTGTGTATTTGTTCTAGGATTTGTTTCTAGACTGCTTCTATATGTACCAATGGATCGACCTCGATTTGTTGTGCATCGACTGGTGAGGCATCGACCGAAATTGAAGAGTCAGGGATAGGTCTGATACTTACTTGGTAATTGGCTGTCGATGTACCGATTTCTTGTTGTGGGACTTCCTCTTTCTTGTTGTGGGACTTCCTCTTTATGACCACCTAACCCTAGGGATTGAATATCTCTTGAAACTTCTTGGAAAATAACTCACGCAAACCAAATCCGCCTACTGATGATGTTGATGGTGCATCGACGATCAACGATTAGTGTAACTGTGTGACCACTTTACCTGCTTGAATTTTTCCGACGCCGAACACAAGAACATTAGTTGCAATGTTAGCTACAAATTCTTAGTTAGGATGTCAATTTATTTTAGACACAAGGTTTCATTTAACAAGTTCAAATAGTCCGACTTGATTTATAAGAGTGATGAAAACAAAACAAAATAAACCATCCCTCCATGTGAACTCAATTTAGATAGTAAAAGAAAACAAGTGGTACCCAAAAAGTGATAAAATTTCATAAGGCTTTTAGGGTGTGTTGAGCGCTCAACAGGTGGTCCATATTTCCTTCCCTTGGTTGCACTAAAATGGATCCAAGGGAAATACCTGATGCATCCACATGTACATGGAATTCAAATTCCCAATTGGGAAATATCAATATAGGTGCAATACTTACTTTTTCTTTGAGAATCTCAAATGCTTTGTTACACTCCGGTGTCCACCCAAATTGTTTAGACTTCTTTGAAATTTTTTCTAGAGGTGTGGTGATAGTTGCATATATTCTGATAAACCTACGGTAATATCCTGTATGTCCCAGTATAGAGTGCAACCGTTTCACACTTGTAGGTGGTGGCATATTCAGAATGACCGCAACTTTAGCTGGGTCTACCAAGACTCCTTCTTTGCATACAATATGGCCTAGAAGATTGCCATGTGGTACAAAAAATATGCACTTTATTAGATTCATAGATATCTGTAATTAACAACATCTATCAAACATCAACCAGAGTAGCCCTACATGGTATTTTAGTAGGCTGTATACTGTCCAATCATCCATGTAGACTTCTACAAACTTGTGGATGAACTCTCTAAATGCTGCTATTACGATTCAAGAGAAAACTACAGGGGCATTCTTTAAGCCAAAGGGAATCACATTGTATGCAAACGATCCCCATTCAATTATGAATGTGGTCTACTTCTTGTCTTATTCCATAATTCTGAGTTGGCGATATACTGAGAATTCATCTGTAAACTAATAAGATTATTTTCCCGCAACTTGATCTAACACTTTGTCACTGAAAGGTGTTGGAAATGGATCATGAACACATGAAGAATTTATACTTCTGTAGTCCACACAGACCCAAATGTCTTCTCTATCCTTCTTTCTCTAGATAACTATGGGGATAATCTACTGTGCTTCTTCGATGGGGAAAATAAGTCACGCCACAATCATTTTCTCCACTTCCTTCTTGACCTTCTCTTTTATTTTAGGATTAAGGCGGTATGGTCTGTGCTTCACAGGTCTTAAGATGGGTTTCAAATTGATTTTCTTTTCTTCCATGGCTCCTTTTATACCTTTCTGTTCTGAGAACATTTTCAGAAACAAGTCCTCTATTCGCGCAACAGGTTGTGTACTTCATTTATAGTTTTCTCATCCCAATAATCTCCTATGGAAGCTATCTTAGGATGATTTGTACTCCCTATATTAAATTTTCTCAACTTTATTGGATGGTTATAGGAGATACCGGTGTGACTAGGTACAATATCCTAAATATCTCTAATGCCTTCCGTTTCTTTAATAGTCAAGTTTCTAAGCTCCTCTAAGTCATCGGGTTTTTCTAGGTCTTTATCGACTTTACAACAAGCTACAAACATCTTATCAGATTCAAGACTTAGACTAGACTGAAGTAAACAAACATGGTCAACACATACTTCTGGATTTGATCTCTTTTTGCAAATATCAACAAAAAGGATTTCTTTGATTCTTTGAAGAAATGTGGTAAGCTCAGGGTACTTATGTGTAAAGGAGAAGTCCCTACAAAACTAGTCTTGTAAGGTCTTCCAACAGTTTGCTTGTCTTCAGGTCTCTTCATGTATGTACCAGGATTTTGGGATTGGACCCAACCAATGGATAAATACCTGAACCCATAGGTGAGAGGGTAGTCCTGCAACTCACCACTGCTTCGAGGAATGCTCAATATGAACTTTAGGGTCAAACCGTTCATCAAATAGTTGCGCATCTTGAAAATCTATCTTCGTCTCTTCTTTTAGTTGATCCCTACTTTGGAATCGACATCGGATGACTTTATTTACGTCTTCCTACTCCATAATCAAGGCTTTATGAGTGGCCCACCATCTAGCGGGGGTATCTTGCAAGGCTAATTCAAGAACGAAGATCCTTTGATCCATCACTATTTTCTCTTCCACGCTGACAAGAAAACTATGTACCTCTGAGGTACCATCATGTGTCGGGTGTTCTCTGATCTCGGTTCCAATCCATCTTGCTGCTATGAAAATTGCACATCATCTTGATAATCGTTCATATGAACCTTGCGACCAACTATCAAATGCTAATTATAGATCCTCTTCAGTAGAATGTATGCTTCTCTAACTTGCCGATCCATCTAGAGTGAGATTTATGTAATCTGGTCTTGTTCCTGCTGTTATGGTGTATAATTGGTCAAGATAATTTGATCCCATATTGTTGTCCACTAGTTCAATGTATATAGGCCCTAAATATGGATCCAAGGGATAAACTACTTTTATCCCATCCACCTCAAACCTCATGGTGTCCCTCTTTATATCAATGATAACATAGTTTTCATATGACCAATAAATTTCGAGTAGAGCAGGGTAGGGATCCTTATCTCCCATGAATTCAATTACTTCAAAATCGGTTGTGGTTTTAACTCCGCAACATTTATTTCCACATTTTCCATCCTTCCTACTGGGAAAATGTAGTACTAGTTTTCCATTCTCAATTGGATGGGGGATTACACCAACTGAGGTTTTCCCAAAGCTTCCCAGGTATTTTTGGGTAGGATGTTGACATCGGATCCCAAATCTAGCATGCCATCTTTGATTTCAAAATCATCTACCTAGGCTTCTAACCTAAATTATTTTCCTATTCACACCTTTATTCTTTGTATTCTTTGGGTATTCTTCTCAGGGAGGTTGGTCCTTACTATCGCTTCTAGGGTTCCCTCTTTTCCTAGTATTAGGTACATGGTGTTACAAAAATTCTCTGTAAGTTGGTCATCCCCTAGGATATCAAAGAACAATTGAAACCAGAGATTGATTACACTTTGAGACTGTTCATGGTGTCTCTTTGGAATTACAGAGTTTCTAGGTGCTGATGGTGAGGTAGGGGCTTGCACAAGTTTAGGTTGAGAGGTGACTTTAGGGGAATTCTTCATTATTCCTGGATTAGGGATACTCTTAAATATTTCTATTGCATAATTGAAGAACAACTTTTGTTTCAAAGGGTCATACATGTCATCCTTGGGAGATTCTTTCAGAATCTTGGGATGAAGGTCTGCATCTGCCCCAGTTTTTTCTCCTCCACGATTAATGATGTTAATATTAGGCAGCTATCCCTCGATTCCCCTTTTCAGTTCCGAGCTTATGATATTATCTCCTCTTTGACGAACCCGATCTTTCCATTTCACGATCCGTTCTGGGTAGTCTTCGATTGCGTGCCCATTATTTTTGCAGTTAGAGCACCATGGTCGTCTTGGGTGAGGGTAGTCTCTAGCCAAGTGACCTTGTTCATTGTAGTAGTTGTTGATGACTACATCTACGTGAGACATCCTCCATGACACATACCTGAGAGAGAGCCCCTAAGTTGGGTGTGTGGTTCCTATCTGAGACAAAACTAGAACGTTGTGCTGGACTCCTCCTTACAAAGAGTTGATATGATACTCTAGATGATTCTCCTGTGTAATGCAATGAGAAAGAATATATGCTGAGTTGGACGTGCCTATGGCTGAGCATAGGTGAATGTGTGAAATACCATGAGTTGGGTGCATTGTTCTGAGACAGAGATGAAACAATGTATTAGCCTCCTATGAGTAGAGAGTTGAGATGATGAAATCCAAATGACTCTCCTGTGTAATGTAGTGAGAAAGAAGATCTGCTGAGCTAGACGTGCATGTGGATGGGCACATGTGAACGTGATCCTAGTGGCTGAGCACTAGTGAGTGTGGTTCTCCTGTGAGACGCAGTGAGATAGAGATGTGGACATCCCTGTGGATGAGCACAGATGGATGTGCCTCTAGTGGATGAGAACTAGTGGGTGTATGATATCCCTTGCTATATTGTTCAAGAGTCAGACTTACCTGTAACCCTATTTGTGATGTAAAAGGTACATGTCGGCCCCACCATAAAGTGAAAGATAATTAATGTGAAAGATAATTAATGTAAAAGATAATTAATATGGTAATTATTAATTAGATTATGAGTTATTGAGGTTGGCCCTGTTGTACCGATAGACACTACTGTTGACATATTCAGTCTAATATATGTAAAGGTAAATTCCCCATTGAGGAATCATATCACAAGTGTGAGTTTGGAAATTTCAGCAAACACTTATTCTTGGGAAAAGTGCACACCTCTCTTGGGCGCTAGGTTTCTAGGGTTTGTGAGCACCCTATTGTGTGCTAAGTGTTTATGATGGTGAAGGTATTTTTCTTAAATAATATAGAAAAGGGTTGGCTGGGTTTTCTTCCCTTGTTGAGAAGAGTTTCCCAGAATACTTCTTGTGTACTTGTGCATGGTGTTTCTTCTTGTGATATTGGTTGCTGCAACAAATTGTTTATGGTTTAAGTAAAATGATAAAATGGAATGAAATTCATGCTTAATCCTTGCTTATTGAAAAACCAACATGGAATCAAAACATAGGTCTTGAAGAACCCATTTCACAAGCATCTACGAGTCTTCTCTCATCTCTGCAGAACCGTACGACCCTCCTAGGGTTTCCAGAAAATCCATACGACCCTCCTTTCTGAGGTGTTCTAGCCCTTAATACTTGGAATTTGGGGATAATTTTGACATAGGAGAGTACGAACTCCTCCAACACACCTCCAGAGACTCTTAGAGTGAAAATCCGATCATTTTGAAATTTTGGCCCCAGGGTTTCTAGGTTTTCACAATTTTCTATAGAATTTTGGCTTTAGGGTTTCTGTAGCTCATTGAAGGAGCCTCTTCATCTCATCAATATTCCTGTGACTTTCATATGGCTTATTGTTGGCATTCATAAGCCCAACAAAACCTAAAAGTGCTAGCAGAGCCTAGCCATTAGGTTCTCTAAGTCCAGTTGGAGAGAATTTGTGAAGAAATATGAAAATATGAAGAACATAACCTTAGTGGAAGATAGGATTGATGGATCAAGAAACTTCAACTCCTAGAAGTCAAGGCTTCAGGTAACTCTTGAAGAAGATGAAATTTTGAGTGTGATACAAAATAATTTACCAAAAACAACTACCAATGAAGAGAAGGAAATAAGAAGGGAAGAAGATGTCAAGGAAAGGAAGATACTCATCTACTCAGTAAGAGATCATCTCTTACCTCATATTGCTAACCTAAATACAACTTATGAAATGTATGAAGCACTGCAATATATGTTTGAAATTGAAAACACCCTCAGAGCCCTCACCTTAAAGGGCCAACTTCAAAGTGCCAAAATAACAAAAGGTGATATAATGGCTACCTTCTTTATGAAGATATCAAAGATCAAATAACAACTAGGTGCCATTGGATAAATCATGTCTGACAAAGAAATTCTCTTATCTACTCTAAAAAATCTTCCAAAACATTGGGAACCTTTTCTTCAAAGCATCAGTGGAAGAGAAAAGTTACCAACTTTTGATCATCTCTGGACATACTGTACTCAAGAAGAACTTACAATAAAAAATAGAGGAGTGGAAGAATCCCCTGATGACAACTATGCTCTTGCACTTTAGACAAAGAAAGGAGGAAGATTCAAAAGAAACTCCAGACAAACATTCACAGATGAGAATAATCCATCAGTTTCAGGTCGTAATCAGAGAAGAGATGTTTCATAAATTCAGTGTTTCAGATGTGACAAATATGGACATTATGCAAGAAATTGTCTAACCAGGAAGAAAGGAAGACAATATGCCTCCACCACTGACATTGAACCAGACCCACCTCAAAAGGATGAAGACAAGAGAGATGAGAAGTATTTCCTCTAAAACAAATATAAAGTTGAACATGACTGCAGATTCAGGTAAATTGTTTGATCATTAAATTTACAATTGATTGCATTCTTAATAAGTGAAGGGTATTATCTCTAGTGTGATATTCCTCATAACTTGGACCATTATACCTGGTATGGGAGTCCAAACCTTATTTATTTATTATTATGTTAGTGAAGAAGACATAAAATATCTATCAAGAAAGTACAAGAACAAATCCATCCTTCAGACTTCCGAGAGAGTTACTTGACTCATAGGGAGTAAAAACAAATTGAAAAGAAGGAAGAGACAATACCTTCTTCCCCTTCAATAGTTAAGAGGGAGACAAACATCATTACAACTGATCCGATTTCTCCAATTGATATGCCTAGAGATATTGCAGTAGGGCATACAAGGCCTTCCTAGGCTTGACAAAACTATGCAGAAGGCAGAGAAACATATAAGTCCCTCAAGGGACATTCTGAGAAAGAAAAAGAGATTTTTGAGCTACCCTTGAACCATGAGCCACTTCATTGATTCTGAGGCTTCTTGTATTGGAGAAGAAAAATGAGAACATGTATGGAAATATGCCATAAAAAAAGAATACCAATATATATTAAAGAATGATGTAAGAGACATTTTTCTGAGACCAGTAGGGAAGTCTATGGTGATTTCCAAGTGGATCTATAAAATCAAGAATGCATCTGATGGAAGTGTCGAGAAATACAAACTGAGATATGTGGCCAGAGGATTCCCAAAAATTGAGGGAGTTTTCTATTATGAGACACTTGATCCAAAATCCGAGTTGTTGGATACAAGCAAGATTTGACTTCTGATTTCGAGATAAAGGATCTGGGTATGATGCACTACTTCTTGGGACAAGAAGCATGACATAGGATGAATGAGACTTTTCCTGAGTCAAGGAAAATATACAATGGGGATATTAAAGAATTTCAGTATGACTAAATTCAAATCCATGCTTATACCGATGATGATGATTCAGACGAGATTGTTCCACAATTGATTGGATCATTGATGTATCTAGTTAAACCCATACTCAATATATTCTATGAAGTGAATGTACTTAGATAATTCATGAGTCATCCGAGATAGACTCACTGGATAGGCAACAAAACATGTATTGATATATATACAAGGCACAATTAGATATGGCCTAAGATATGCCTCCAGTATAGACTTGAGTTTGCAGGGATATGAAAAATGGACAGAAAGTAGAGTGGACAGAAAGAGCACATCCAAATTTTGTTTTACCGTGAAGTTTTCCATGGTTTCCTAGGGAAACAAGAAAAAAATCTCTGTGGCCTTGAGTACCACAAAAACATAGTATATAGCATTGAGTGTACGAAGTAGTTTGGCTTCACAAGCTTCTGATAGATTTACTTGATCATGAGATGGATTCTATGATTATAACCAGAGTTGTGTGAAGCTCTTTGAGAACCCTATTTTTCATGATAGATCGAAACACATTGAGATAAAATATCATTTTTTAGAGACATCATTCAAAGGAAAGAAATACACATGCAATACCTTCCTAGACATGAGAAGATTGTAGACATATTCACCAAACTAACTTGGTGAATAATACCTCTCTAGATGAGAGGGAGTTTTGATGACTACAACCAAGGAAAAGTTCGAGTATTTCCGTGTGAGACTTGGCCTGATGGAGAATGCCTCCCTAGCTGAGAGGGAGTGTTGATGATTACAGTTACGTGAGACATCCTCCAGAACTCAGACCTAAGAGAGAGCCCCTGAGTTGGGTGTGTGGTTCCTATCTGAGACATAAATGGAATATTGTTCTGGCCTCCTCCTTATAGAGAGTTGAGATGATACTCCAGATGATTCTCCTATGTAACGTGGTGAGAAATAAGATCTGTTGAGTTGGACGTGCCTGTGGATGAGCACAGGTGAACATGTGAAATCCCATGAGCTGGGTGCATTATTTTGAGATAGAGATGAAACAATGTATTAGCCTCCTCTAAGCAGAGAGTTGAGATGATGAAATACATATGAGTCTCATGTGTAACGCAGTGATAAATAAGATCTACTGAGTTGGACGTGCCTGTGGATGAGCACAAGTGAACGCGATCCTAGTGGCTGAGCACTAGTGAGTGTGGTTCTCCTATAAGACACAGTGAGATAGAGATGTGGACATCCCTATGGCTAAGCACAGATGGATGTGCCCCTAGTGGCTGAGTACTAGTGGGTGTATGAGATCCCTTGTTATATTGTTCAAGAGTCATACTTATCTGTAACCCTATTTGTGATGTAAAGGGTACAGGTCGGCCCCGCCATAAAGTGAAAGATAATTAATGTGAAAGATAATTAATGTAAAAGATAATTAATACAATAATTATTAATTATATTATGAGTTATTAAGGTAGGCCCTGTTGTTCCTATAGATACTAATGTTGATAGATTTAGTCTAATATAAGTAAATGTAAATTCCCCATTGAGGAATCATATCACAAGTATGAGTTTGGAAATTTCAGCAAACACTTGTTCTTGGGAAAAGTGTGCACTTCTCTTGGGCGCTAGGTTTCTAGGGTTTGTGAGCACCCTCTTGTGTGCTAAGTGTTTATGGTGGTGAAGGTATTTATATTGAAGAATATAACAAAGGATTGGTTGGGTTTTCTTCCCTTTTTGAGAAGGGTTTCCCAGGTTACTTCTTGTGTACTTGTGCATGGTGTTTCTTCTTGTGATCTTGGTTGCTGCAACACATTATTTATGTTTTAAGTAAAATGCTAAAATGGAATGAAATTCATGATTAAGCCTTTCTTATTGAAAAAAAAACCATTTTAACATTGGCTCGACCCTCTTCCTACATTCCTTCCTCCTCTGAATCCATCTCCAACCCCACCTCCCTAGCCTCTTGCAGGTCCTTGGGGGGTTTCATTTATTATGAATGATATTTGATCTAATCTATCAACAAACACGTCCAATGCTCTACATTGATTTGTATAATGTGTCATAGATGTGCATAACTCACAATGCATTGTATTGGGCACAATCATGTACTTTTTCATGATAGGAGACTACTTCGACGCATGCCCATGTGTTCGAAAAATCTCACAATACACAGTTGGATGATATTTTTGAGTGCTTGGTAAGGTTTTGTATATCCTTGGTGTATGAAATGGTGGAGTCACATATAATTGCACAACTCCTCCCATTTTTCCTGAAGAGGGTCCCATCAGATTGTGAGGAGGTCCCATTCCCCTCATGCACCGGCATTCATTTGCCAAATTCCCTTCTATGTAGCATCCTGTGCACCAAAAATGAGGTCTTCCTGGTCTTGGTAAGGTTAATTATTGAATATTCTACATTAGTGCAGATATTTGTCCCAGGATTTATGACAAATTTGCATCAACTGGAGGCATGTTCACTCTCAGACTCCTTGGATAACCTGCCATGGCTTCGATCTTCATCGACTGTTCCAAGGTGTCTGTTAAGGTGGCCATCCACTTTTGTGTTAAAGGAATTATTTTCAGAGGTAATAATCCTTGGACGTACCATTCCCTTTGGTGATCTTCATGAATTGTATGTGCTAACCTTCCAATATCGTCTTTAAATTTCTGACTGTATTCCCAGGAAGATTCTCCTTCCCTTTGTTGAATCTCCCGCAACTTAGAGAGATCTTTTTTCTCTGACTAGGGTAGTTTTAATTCAGTGATGAACTTCAAACGAACTTTAGCAAGGGTGAACACTTGTCCTTGCACTCTTTGTTCAATAGCCTTCATGTACCAATTGAGGGCATGGCCGCTCAAGGTAGTCTGCAACTCTACTAACTTGTTTACATCGAGAGTCCCTCTATATCTCTAGATGGATTCACATAGGAACTGATGTTTCTATACATCCTCAACCCCTTTACCCCATAACTCTGGGTATCGGGTGATCGATCCTCCCATATTTCCAACCATTCTGGGTCTTACTGTTCCTATTAGAATGAAATCTAACGGTCCTGGTTGCGATATTCCATGGGATCCCAATATCCTCCGAGTGTTTACACTTACAGACTGGTTCTAACTAACTTACTATGATGGAATAGAATTGGCATAAGTATGCAGTGTAGAATTTACCACGGGTATAGAGGACACCTCGGGGACGAGTGATTCATGGTTGGTTCCACTGACTTTTGGGTGGGTTTCTTTGATTTGGGGGGTCTCGTTTGCTTCCTCTGGAGCATCCTTCTCGACCTTATTCCCAATGTTTCCTAATATCAGGGATGCATATTCTTGGTCTCCTGCAAGGTCCAGACCTGTGTTGATGGGCATATGTGAACACACCGTCAACTATAAGGAAAAATCTGATCCGAGGTTGTCTAAGTAACCTAAGTCATTTAGGATGACTCACCCTAACGTGTTTTATGGATCCATTGGCTGATGAAGGGATATAATCCAAATTGTAAAAATAAAATAACTACCCTAATTATCTACTATGTACATTTNTATATATATATATATATATATATAAACTATACAAATATATAGATTGCAAGATTTGTGAAAAACCTTGGAAACTAAGTTTATAAAAGAGAACCAAATCTTAGGCAAAATGTAAACAGATCTAAGATTAATTACTAATCTACTTTTACCTTTGAATAGAAAAGAAAAGAAAAGAAAAGAGTGAATATAGATGATAATGTTATGGATTAAATAAGCAAAGTATTTAAGCTTAAATATGGATGTACTTTCACAAAGAAGATACAAAAATTAAATAATAAAATCAAAGAAAAACTACTAACCTAAAATTGGCCAACATTAAAAGAGAAAATGTAGTTATGCCTTCCCGTACCAAACTGCTCCTGCAATCTGCCTGTTAAGAGAAATCTATATCAAACAGTTATCTAATTCTAAGACTATGGAATGTCAAGATGAAAGTCACTTCACTTTGACATTTCAAGTCTCATTCACAATACAAAAAAGACAACATTTTGTATTGATAATCCCAGATGAATATATAAGTGATCATCTGCAATCAAAAATAAATTTCTGTCTAGCAAATATATTTGTGCAAACTCAAAAGATATGAACTAATTAAATACAATTCAATATTTACATTAAGATAATACAATCACCTAAAACTACACAATTGGGAATCATGGACTGTTAAATGATTAAAATAATTAATATACATATGATAATAATTAATCATGAATTGATGAAACAGACAAAAGATGATTTAAATTGATCCATAATTTATTATTTTGGAGAACATGAATCATAATATCAAGATATCATAATGAAAACTAAATTATTTAACTCACAGGACGAAAGCCTTAGTTAAAGCATGATTCTATATTCTTCATTAAAATATTTAGGAGTCCATCTTCCAAAATCCCCCCCCCCC
>SNQJ01S0042867.1:13920-29223 GCA_010110895.2 Picea sitchensis | reverse complement strand
GTTAAAACTATATACTAATCTGAGTTTTACAACAAAAAGGTTCCAATTATACCCAACAGCTTATCCAAAAGTCTGTTGTCATCACAAAGAGAAGCTATAACTTGACCTTTTTAAAACTAAATCTTATGCTAATTAAAACAAAATGAAATCCTGGGAGTATCCCATTGTCTCCATAAGTGTGGTCGATAATATTTTTCCAAGTTGTTCATGACCTAAAAATAAAAAGAATAAAATAAAATAAAATCAACAAAAACTAATTAAAGACTAGCTACAAAATATTTGATTATGTAGCTAGTCTAAAAACACTACAGAATCAAAACAAAATCAAAATAAAACTTAAAAATGTTGACTTTACATTACCAAGAATTATCCATTAGAAATCGGGGATGCATGTAAATTGGATTCCATGATAATACTGGCATTAATGGATTCCTTGACAATGGTGTTTGGAGAGTTATTTTTTTTTTTTAACAACCCAAGGGAAAATTTTGTTCTATATTACTTGTCAAGTGTTGAATCTCTCTCTTTAACTCATTGTTTTGCCTTTGAATTGATAGGTTTGATTTGATAACCTTTCTCTAAACAATCCAAGGGTTTATCTTTCAATAGATCAAGGATCGATTCTAGGTCTTGGGTATCTCCAAATCTCTTTTAGTTATTCTTTGGGTCACACACAAGACATGAATGATAACTTCCTTTTGAGCCAAAGGATCAACTCGAGGAGATGAGGAACTAATGTTCATTTGAACCTCCATCTCTATTTCTTGAGAGATAGCTCAAGGAGAATTGGATTTTCTAGAACCTTGAACTAATTTCTCAACCATCAAATAATTTATGAGAAAAACGTCCTTATAAAATGGGGCATATCTATGAAATCACTTTTTTTTAAACGGTTTTGTCAGAAGCTTCACCCTTTTCCAAGAATCCATCCTGCAAAAATATGTTTTTTATGCTATTACGAGTAAGTAAATCCCGAGGGCCATTCGTTTCTGCCCTTACAATAGGGGCTATAAGATTAACAAAGGTGAACTGGAAGACAAAGAAGCAATTTTCATTAAGGGGAAAGTACTGTAAATGATACAGACCAAACCCATAAGCAGAGAAGGAGGCCGAACGAACAAAGCCTGACGATAAACAAACACTGAGGGTTTGAGGATGTTCTACCATCATCTCCCACTCTAAATCTTGATTACCTCCTATAGACTAGAGGATAAAGAGGTTCGAAACTAGGAAACCCCACGTAACCCTCGCGTCCTGCCATGAACCACTGACTTGATTTCGAGGGCATTAACACAACATAGAGTAATGATTCATTTTATAGCCGAAAGGTCAGGCTAGGGTAAGTAAGCTTTAATAAACATCATGTTGTGATATGAAAATGGTAAGTGCAGAAGATTATGTTGAGATTGCTTGGGTAGGTTTAAATGAGCCACATTTCATTCATTAATCAATAGTTTTAAACAAGGTTGCAATTTAGGCTTGATCCTTAACTAAAAAATCTGTTTAAATCAAACTCACATATTTCAAATCGATCTTAGTTTCTAGGAAGTGAGTCATACTTAGGTTGTCGACATAATTCATAGACCCTCCATTACAAACATAGTTCAAAAGACTTAGAAATTAGATCAGTTAAAGAAAACAACGAAAAATATTTAAACCATATAAAGAGATATTGTCACAAGAGTTCGATCGACGACTTGCATGAGAATAAGCTTCAGTTCCATGCTTCATAGTCATGAAATTGAAGCTAGAAAATGATCAATAAGTGACAAAAACATATTCACACGAAATGATCAAAATTCAAACAAGACTAATTAGCACTAAACAATCACAACTTTGTACAAAAGGAAATCTGTCAATCTGATGCATATAGACATACTAGGTAGTTAGTATAAAAAATGATTTTGTATTTCAAATGACAATGAAAAACAAGATGCTAGTTGTGAAGCCAACAAATGGTGACTCATTGGGTGAAGAAGTTATCTCTGCTTTGGTTCTAAACATCACATCATGAATACTAAAGGCACCGGCTTGTGAGATATCCAAGTTCCCTTCGAGAGTTTCTCATTTGGTCTGTATAGTAATGATGTTAGCCCTTCAAGTGTATGAAATTGGTATTACTATGATTCATAAATTGGGGATAAAATTTCTTTTAAGGATCGAGATCTGAAGAATGATTTTCCCGATGAGTCATGAGAGTTTGTGAGTAGGAATTTGATACCACAACCATGGCCATTGCTGCCGTCAGGCTTTCATAGCCTCGACAAGGTTACCTTTTGACCTATCTATATGCTTTTATCTCGTCTAATAGTTAAGAACACATGGTGGATCGATCCTGGAGTTATTAATTTTGACTCTTTTTGGAAATTTAGGAACTAGCTGAAGGTCACAATTCTGTCTTAGTGACCAATTAACAACAATGTCACCTATAGAGGTCCAAGAAAGTGAACAAGTCGGTTCGTGATGAGACCTCTTGTCCTTAAGTTTAGAAATATGAAGGCCACTACCTTGGCTTGGTAACCAGAAATGGTAATGTCTCTTCTATGGATTCTCCATGGTCATAATGGACCGGCTTGTGATGAGACCCTCCAACCATCATCTAGAAACTTGTACAATTTTGTTTTGAAAACACAGGTGATCCAATCATGGTATTGAATTTAATCTCACAACAAGAGATTGTCTAAAAGATGGGGAAGCAGATCCAAACAGTTCCTTAGGAATGAGGGATGGTGTAAGAAGTCTTGAGAACTTCATGATTGTCAAGGGTTAAACCAATTTTCTAAAATAATCCTTTACAAGAAAAAGGGGAATAAAAATGGCAGCGACCAGATTTAAAATTTAACCATCATGGCTAAGGTATATTTTCTTGTTTCGAGACCGGATTTCAACTCTCACAGGTGGCTTGGAAATAAACAGATAGTGCAGTCTTTTAAAACCATATTCCTTCATGATGATTATCTTTTGAACAAAAGAGTAATGAATCAAAAAGATAGATATACAAACAAAGGAAGAGATTCAATCAAAGGTAGATAAGAAAACAACACACAAAAGCAAACCAAATAAGATTTTATTGAAGAAATTCAAAATCAGAAATCAAAACGAACCAACCAAAACAACATAAAACAAACTTAAAAAAAAATATGACCAAAAAAAAAACCAGGCCAACCTCTCATTGAGAATGAGGATCAAAAGGAAGAACTATAGTGTTCATAGTTTTGCATACATGCAGGTTATTTTCTTAAGATAGTGATGCACGAGACACCATTTTGACCAAGCTTATTATTAAAAGTCAAAGAAAAATCCTTAACCAGTATGGGTGCAATTATGTGCAGTGGTAAGCTATGTTTATCATGGTAAAACTAATGTGAATTAAAGATAAAATCCCTAATCTCTTTATTAATGCTTCATAATATTTGAAATCATTGCATCATACTGTCAATTTTTTGAAAAATAAACATTTAATCAAGACATCTGCGAAAAGGAAAAATAAAGGAATTGAAAGAAAACTTCCCTGACAACATTCAAATGATGGTTCTCTTTGCATACCCACGTGCCTTCATAACTGCATTATTCAAAGGAAAAAGTGAAAAGGAAAGAAAAACCCAAAAGGACTCTATTCCTACACCTACTCTAACTTCTACATAGATCAAAACAATAAGTAAAATCATATTTCCAGTGCATCCATGAGAGTATCTTCAATCCTGCAAGGCATAGAAAGTCAAAAATCAGAATAAAAGAATTTAGTACTTGAGATACAAAATAAATATGTCATGCTTACCTCCTATATATTTATTTAAAAACAAAACAAGAACGACCTTACCATTCTTTTGAAACTTTTATATATATGAACCCTCCAACCAATCTGTAATTCTGTCATAGTAAGGGTCATAATGGCATGGAAGAATGTAAGTGAGTTTGGAAAACTTGTAAATATTATGGGGACCTGACATAACCATCGACCAAGGCCAAAGTTCCCCATCCTCTTGACAATTCTCCAAGTGTTCAGCAATTTATTCACATGGAGGATCTAAAAAAATCATGTCATGCTTACCTCCTAGATATTCATTTAAAAAAAAAGCAAGCATAAATTTACCTTTATTATGAAGATTTTTTAGATATGAATCCTCGATCCATTATAAGATCATGTCATAAAAATTAGAATGCAAACTATGACTTTGACCAACTAGATCTGTCAATGGGGAACACATCATAAGAGGATTCATGACATCAATTAGATTACTGGTTTGAACACTTCCTTTGATGAGAAGGATCGTTTCAAAATGCGAAGCATAATCATTAAAATGTGAACTAATCAAAGAATGAATATGAAATGCAAAATCTTTTATCTCCATAAGAATGAGTGCATTGTCTTTTTCAAAAATAAATCGTGTAGAATCATCTTGCAACATATATTTTTCCCATGCGAGTGATGAAAGTTAAAGAGCGTCACATCCGACTTCATAAATGTTATGTTGAAAACTAATTTCACCAAATCTTGGCATATCGAAAATATCAGATTGTGATGGAAAAGAGTAAGATACTGTGGGTAAAGTATCATGCACACTAGAATCTAAGAAGAGATCGATATATAAAGAGTAAAATGAATTAGAAATGATCACGTGAAAAGATTCTCTTGAGCTATGATAATTAACAATGGTATTCTCAAGACATTCCTCTTCACTTTCCTTAATACTTTCACTCTGTTCTGGTGATAAATCCTTCAACATAATATGATCATCTAAATTTTCCTCATGTATGATAGACAATTCAAAACTTTCATGAAAAACATGTAATATTTCTTGTGGATAAGGTATGATTTGTAGATGAAGGTTTAAGGTTTCTTGTTCAAATTGCAGATCTACATCTCTAATCTGTTTCATTGGGATGTTAGAATGCTTAAGATAATTTTCATGACCTAAGTGTTCTTCAATAATTGAATCTAAGTACTGATTAGAGCAAGAGTTAGAAGAATATGGACATATACCTAGAACCACAATAAAATATCCCTACACGATAGTTGAGGATTGAAGATGCAATGGTTCAGAGGAAAAGAATAGTTTGATTGTTAGTGAGAACATTTTCAATAGATTCTACCTCCCTTGTTTGTTCAATATTTTCTGATGGATTCCTCTCATCCTGCAAAAACAATTCATCTTGTTTAGGATTTGTAAATGATTCATCATTCATGATTGGATATGGCTTGATGAAAGGGGCACAAACATCAGAGAGGAGATTTAGTACAAATGACATGTCATAAAGATGAAATTTATAGAGAACATGATGGATTCTTGTTGAAATGACATCCATAGATGAATCATCATTGATTAGTGGAGACAAAAATTCTTCACATAATCGATTGTAATCATAAATTTCAAAGGCTTCTAAAAATTCCTCTACAAATTGAAACTAATCACCAATATAATATGCTGGAAAAGAATCAAACCAATGTCTAATCTGACCCCTGAAAGTGAAAGAGAACAATCTGCATAAAACATTTAAATCAGAGATATCATGCTTGATGCACTTACACCAAAACTTGTTAAGATGGTCTTTTGTCGATACATTCCCCTCACCATAAAAGGTGAGTTTGGAAAAGAGAGAAACTGTCTTGTTGGGAATAACAGGTAATGAGAAATGTGTCAGAGAATAATCCTAAATTACCTTGGTGTATTACTTGTCTTAGGCACCTAGACCTTGGTTAATGCATTCCAATGCATTTTTCCTCACTTGATTTGACTTTCTAGAGAGGGTAGGAGACACCTTCCTTGATTTTAGGGAGTTTTCCTTAAGTTTAGGGAGTTAAATTTGCATTCTTTAGTTATAAATCCCACTTAATAAATCCTTTCCAACCTCCATGCAAAGTTTAAACAGCTAAAGGAAGGAGAGCACACTTCCTCCTTAAATCAAGGAAATTGTCCCTTGATTTTAGGGATTTACCCCCTTTCTTTAGTAAACTTTGCATGTTTAGCTAATCAATTAGTAAAATCGCACTTTTAATCTTATCATACTCATGTTAGGAGTGGGTTATCTATTTTATAGGTTTAGGCATGTGCTTTAGCCATTTTTACACTGCTTTTAGTGGTAGTTGCTATTATTAGTGACAAAGTCAATTCCTCTCAACATATTGGATTGATCTCATTGTAATTTAAAACATATTGTGAATATATTCATTCTTGTGGAGTAAATTCTTCTCTATATCTGTCTTCTTTGTTTATTTTCAAATTCATTGGATTAGTATTATTTTTCTCATCGAATTCTAGATCTCTCGGGTCTCATAATTTTACATGGTATTAGAGCCTCAGGGAATCTGAGGGAGAGGTATACTAGTTTTATTTGAGGGTGAAAGATCATCAAAGGAGGTAGAAGAAATCAATGGATCAAAACCTTCAGCCCAATCATGTTGTCTTAACTCCATTCAACTACTATTAATGGAAATCCAAGATCACCCTTGCTCTCCGAAGCAAAGGTCTCTACCAGATAATAAATGGGTACAAAAGTTGAGCCAACGAATGTTGTGGAGAAGGAAAAGTATTTCAATCGAATGGATGAAGACTTTGGGATGATATGTCTCTCCATATCAAGAGACTGGATGTTCCATGTTGACACCGCATCATCCCCCAATGGGTCTGGACCAATTTGGAAGAGTTGTTCGGTAAATAGGATGAACTTCGAGCCTATCGTTTGGATACCGAGTTCATAGGTTTGAATCTGTCAAATTTTGATTCTTTGCAAGAGTATTTTAAAAAATTTAAATATCTTTTAATTCATATTTAATATTGAAAATTAGTGAAAAATATGAACAACTCATCCTTTCCATTCTCTCAAAACTAGGTCTCGATTATTCAATTTTTGTTTCCTCGTTTCATGCTTCAAAATTAACAACTCCAAAGTGGAAAATGACCTCTTTAGATGATTTTATTGAAGCAATAACTCAAGATTAGGAAAAATAGTATCCATGGGATCCATAAAGGGTTCTAGAGATCATGCTCTTGTAGCAAACAAATCAAGAAAACTGAATTTCAAAGATCGAAAAAAGGGGAAAGCCAAAAACCTCGAGGCTAGAAAGGAAAAGTTCTTGAAACCGACAGATGGATCTTCTTCATATCACAAAGGAAAGACGAAAAAAAGAAAGATCTAAATGAACCTATTTTCAAAAAGGTTATCATCCTGAATATTCTTGTATGAGGAAAACTATAGATGATATGGTGGAGATGCTACAACAAAACAATCTCATGGTCCCGACAAATGCAAGGAAGAAGGATGAAGAAAAACCAACCTAAGGAAGAGGAAAAGATCGCGATGGTAATGATTTGATGGCTGTCACATACTCCCCATCCCCTTGTATCTTTGTTTCAGGTGCTTTGAATAATATGGCTGCAAAGAAAGAATCATTCTTGTCCATTGAAGAGTGCACATGACCTTTTATTCTCATGGGAGACAACACACCGGTTGAGATATGTGGTAAAGTAATAGTTTCTTTGGAAGGGGGATATTTTGATAATGTGCTGCATGTACCCTATATGTCCATGAAATTGATTTACATATATCAAATCACACATTCAGGTTCTGTAAGAAAGGACGAATTTTATCCAGATTCAGTGGAGATTTCAGACTTAAAAAAGGGTCCCGGGTAGCTCACGGTGTTGTAGATCATCACTCTCGGTTGTATTCCTTCTCTCATTTCATTCCCAATTCTGTATGTACAACATTTTTGAATCATACTAATGAAGAGAGAAGGTTATGGCATGATATATTTGGGAATATTAATCATATTTACTTGCATCAACTCAACAAAGAAGACATGGTAACCGGTTTGCCTCAAATCAAATTTTCCAATGGGATTTGTCATGGCTGCATTCTTGGTAAGCATCCTGAGAAAAAAATTGAAAAAGGAAAAGAATGGAGGAAATCCTAAACTCTTCATATGATTAATAGTGATGTCATGGGATCCTTCCCTGAGCCTCAATCAACAAATATCGATATGTACTCACTTTTATTGATGACTACTCTCGCTTCACATGGGTGTATTTTTTGAAATTGAAATCTCAAGTTTTTCAATATTTTAAAGAATTTAAAGCACTCGTTGAGAATCAGTATGGGGGAAGGATTAAGATCCTTCGTATTGATAATGGAGGTGATTATGTTAAAAATATATGCAACAAATTTTTTCCGAAGAGGGCATCGAGATCCAACATACAATTCCTTACACACCGCAACAAAACGGTGTTGCTAAGAGAAAGAACCGAACACTGAAAGAGATGGAAAATTGCATGCTACAATAGAAATAGTTGGCTCCGAAGCTATGGGATGAAGCCTTAAATTATGAAAAATACATTCAGACCCTTGTTCCTCACAAATCACTGAAGGGAATCACTCCTTTCAAAGCTTGGTGCGGTAAGAAACCAAAAATCTCTCATTTCAGAATTTTTGGTTGTCGTGCATGGGCCCATATTCCATCTGATAAATGAAGGGCACTGGAGCCTTAGAGTGTTGAATGAATATTTTTTGGATACCCTAAAGGTTTCAAATTTTATAGTCTGCTACAAACTTATACTGATTCACTTTTCATTGAGCGAAGTGTGAAGTTCTAAGAGGGTCCACTACATGCAGTTTTAGATCATCCTGCCAGGGATTTTTTGGATGAAACAATTGAAGAGGGTTTTGATGCTCATTCAAGAACTTCACATAATGATGATGATAATGTATTTGGATCATATTAAGAGGTTTATTATAAGGTCATGTCTGCTCTGTATCCCCTACCATTCTGGGCCAAAAATACTTTGCATGATGCTGATGAACTAGTCGACAATTTGGCAGATCCGAGGAGGACTAGATCACAGTTTTTCGAGGCCCCCACTTCCTTGGCTTCCACGAAGAATTTGATTCCCATACATTGCTATATTTCACTTGAATCATATCCACAGTCATATACATAGGCCACGGGAAACCCCTTCTGGGAAGCTGCTATGGATGAGGAGTACAGTGCTCTCATGGATAACCAAACCTGGGATTTGGTTCCACTTCCGAAAGGAAGAAATCTTGTTCGATGAGGATGGATATTTCAGACAAATATGGATGAAAATGGTGAGATAAGAAAATATAAATATTGTCTTGTTTCTAAAGTTTACTCTCAAGTACATGGCCTTGATTATATCGAGACTTTTGCACCAGTTGCAAAAATGGACTCCATCAGGCTAGTTTTGGCCATTGCGGCTTCTCGACACTGGGAAGTCCATCACATGGATGTGAAGAGAGATTTTATTCATGGAGATATGAAGGAGGATATATATATATGGAGTATCCACAGGGGAATTTTCATGACCCCTCTCTTGTATGCAGGCTAAAGAAATCATTATATGGGCTCAAACATGCTCCTCAAGCTTGGTATGCAAAAATTGATTCTTTTCTGCTTTCTCAGGGATTTCATAGATGTAAATCAGATCCAAATGTTTATATGATTCACCATTATGACTCCATTTTTCTTATTTTTCTATATGTAGATGAATTACTGATCAGATGGAGTGCTTTATTGAATATTGCATGGGTTAAGACTGCCTTGCATGATAGATTTTCCATGAGTGATATGGGTTTGTTGCATTATTTTGTTCATCTTGAGGTATCACAGTCTACTTCAGGAATCAAGATGGCACAAACCAAGTATGTATTGGATCTACTTGATAGGTTTTAGATGACATAGTGTAAGCCAACTGGTTCACCTTTTCTTTCCGGGGTCAAATTGGAGGATGGAGTGACTACTCCTTTGGTAGACAATACTCTCTACCGACAATTGGTAGGAAGCTTATTGTACCTTACACATACCTGTCCTGATCTCTCTTATGAAATGAGTGTTGTTTCCAGGTATATGTAGGAGCTCCATGAGCTTCACTGAAAAGTTGCTAAGAGAATCCTTCAGTATGTAAAAGGCATTCCCAGTTTTGGTATTTATTATGCAGTTGATTGTCCTCTATTTTTGGTCAAGTACATAGATTCATATTAGGCTAGCGATGGAACATAATGCAAGTCCACCTCAGGGTATGTATTCATATTTAGTTCCGGTCCACTTTTCCGGTCAAGCAAGAAGCATGCAACTATTTATTTATCCACAACAGAGGTAGAGTACAAGGGGGCAGTGAATCCCGCCACACAATGTATTTGGTTGCAGGGTTTACTTTCTGAGTTTGGGATTCAGTATCAGATACCGACTATCATATTTTGTGACAACCAGGGTACCATTCAGATATCCATTGATCCAGTTCATAGAAAGAGAACCAAGCATATTGAGATACAGTACATGCATTACATTCAGGGGTTGATTCACGATCGAGTGATTTCAATGCAGTACTGCCCCACTAAGTAGTAGGTTGCAAATATCTTCACCAAATACTTAATTGAGAAGAAATTCTCTGACTTGCGAGATCTTTTGGTTGTGGTAGAGACAGTTGGGTAGAATCTCACAATTTACTTAGCATTTTTTTTATGTCCTCTTTTTTTTTTGGGGGGGGCGGGGTTTCCCATGAGGTTTTCCCTCTTTCCTCATTTTATGAGGGGTTCATTATTGTATTGAGTACCTAAAATGGCCCAGTAGTCGGGGCTCACATTTTATTATTATGTCACTATAGTTAGGCTTAAGGGGGAGTGTTGGAGCATAATCCTAAATTCCCTTGGTGTATTACTTGTCTTAGGCACCTAGACCTTGGTTAATTCATTCCCATGCATTTTTCCTCACTTGATTTGACTTTCTAGAGAGGGTAGGAGACACCTTCCTTGATTTAGGGAGTTTTCCTTAAGTTTAGGGAGTTAAATTTGATTTCTTTAGTTATAAATCCACTTAATAACTCCTTTCCAACCTACATGCAAAGTTTAAACACCTAAAGGAAGGATAACACACTTCCTCCTTAAATCAAGGAAATCGTCCCTTGATTTTAGGTATTTACCCCCTTTCTTTAGTAAACTTTGCATGTTTAGCTAATCAGTTAGTAAACTCACACTTTTCATCCTATCATACTCATGTTAGGAGTGGGTTATCTATTTTAGAGGTTGAGGCATGTGCTTGTAACACACCCACTATGGGAACTAATATTTTTCGGCTTTTTCCTTCTTTTCCCTGAGGAACAGAATCCCCGAATTCCTATGGGGACTAATGCAGACCCTACCATCCCTTATCCTTACCCATGTGATCATTGGCTACGACCACAGGCCTTGTTGGAGAGGTGATTCTGGCTTTCACGATATGCGCAGACATGATGTCTCACACTTAGGTTTCCTAGGAGCCGAAACTCCTAAGTCTGTATTCATCGCTAAACTCATTTCGGGGTTTCACAAGTTGGGACTTCACGATTGGTGAGTACAAGGGAACTGACCCTTGGGTTTCCCGGGTGCCGAAACACCAAAACATCCAAACTCTAGACATGCTATGCCATTTCTGGGTTTTGCAAGTTAGGATTTTGGGACTGGTAAGTACAAGAGACTTGCCTTTAGATATCCCGAGTGCCGAAAAACCGAAACACCATATCTCATCCGTGCTATTATCATTTCGGGGTTTCGCAAGTCGGGATTTCAGGACTGGCGAGTACAAGAGACTTGCCTTTAGATATCCCGGGTGTCGAAACACCGAAACACCATATCTCATCCATGCTATTATCATTTCGAGGTTTCACAAGTCGGGATTTCGGGACTGGCGAGTACAAGATACTTGCCTTTAGATATCCCAGGTGCTGAAACACCGAAACACCATATCTCATCTGCACTATTATCATTTTGGGGTTTCACAAGTCGGGATTTCGGGACTCGCGAGTAAAAGAGACTTTATTTTAGGTACCCCAAGTGCCGAAACACTGAAACATCAAGATTCTAATCACGCTACACTATTTTGGGGTTTCACAAGTCGGGCTTTCATGTCTGGCGAATACAAGGAAGCTAACCCTTGGGTTTCCCAATTGCCAAAGCACCGAAACGCCAAGACTTATCCACACTAGACCTTTTCGGGGTTTCATACTTTGGGATTTCGCGACTAGCGAGTACAAGGGAACTTACCCTTGGATTCCCAGGTGCCGAAGCACCGAAAGACCAAACTTATCCACGCTATACTTATTTCAGGGTTTCACAAGTCAGGATTTCGCGTCTGGTGAATACAAGGAAAACTGACGCTTGGGTTTCCTGGTTGCCGAAACACCGAAACACCAAGACTTATCCACACTAGACCTTTTTGGGGTTTCATACTTTGGGATTTCGTAACTGGCGAGTACAAGGGAACTTACCCTTGGATTCTCGGGTGCCGAAACACCGAAAGAGCAAACTTATCCATGCTATACTTATTTAGGGGTTTAACAAATCGGGATTTCACATCTGGCGAATACAAGGAAAACTGACCCTTGGGTTTCCCGATTGTCGAGACTCCAAAACACCAAAACTCCGAGGGAACCATTCTTTCTGGTGCAAGGTCTCCAAACTTAGGCCATAAAATCCTTCAACAGATTCTTGGGTAATTATCACCAGGCTTGGGGACACGACTGAAAGGCCTTCTTAACTTATCAAGTTATGAACTTCGTGACAGGGGCGAGGTAAGCTTAGATATTTACTTAAACAGTAGTCCTTTCAAGGAACTCACTCCGGCTTTGGAATAGTGAGGGAAATTTCCCAGAAGAAGGTGCCTTCGGGGAAATCCAACCAAGACATCTCATGAGTCAAGTAAATGGGACAGATCTCCCAAGAACAGACTCGGAATATGAACTTGTTCAATGTATATATATACATATATGTAAATGAACTGAATATGTCCATACAAGTATAAGAATGCATCCACCTTTTCCGATCAAACACACCAGGAAAACAATTCTATACAGAAACCATTCATTAGTGTACAACCATGAACATGCATTTTCAGGGACGTTCAATTTGAAAATACAGGACATAAATACTTATCAGAAAACACCAGGTGTAATGCAACTGCTGAGAGGGGTGCTCGTTTCCACCCAATCGTAGTCTCAACGACTCCAAATGGATTTACCACTAGCCACCCCCGAGCTAGACCATGATGCTTTGAGAATCAGTCTCTTACTTCCCACTCGTAGGAAGTCCAGGACGAAGGTTACTCTCCTTCTCCTCTGCTCATGACTCACTATATTTTCCTGGAGTTTTTCTAGTTCTCCTTTCATGATTCCTATCACGTGTGTGTGTCTATCCTTGTCTCTCCTCATCTCCCCCTCCCCTTCCACAATTCTTTCCTCCTACGAGGTTGCATGTGGCATGCAATTCCCTGTCTGATGGTCAGGTCTGAGAGATTCTACGGATGGGCGGTTCGCCCCATCCCCTCATTTACTCTTGAGGAGCCTCCCCACCTACCATCCGGGTGGGTAATTCATTTTGGGGTATGATAGCGAGGTTTGGTTTTCCCGAGCATGTACAAACCAATACGATTTTGGTTCGGTGGAAGTTAATGCAGCCACTCTCGACCCCTTCCACCACCTCTTCTCAGCCATCGTGGTCTCTTTTTAGCACATCCCCCTCTCAGCAGTTATGCAACATATATTCGTACATCATTTACATTCCTCAGACCTTTTATACAAAGTTCCCTTAAATCAAACATTCACAATCTTTGAGTTTGCCATAGTTCTTGGCTAGTATAGTTATTTTTAGAGACTGGGGGAAACAAGGTGTTACAATTCCCTCCCCCTTAAAGGAACATCATCCTCGATGTTCTATCTATCAATATGACATGTATGTATAGGGGTAAATAAAATCAGATATGCTTGTTTCATGGCATCTTCCATTTCCCATGTAGCCTCATCTGGGCCAAAATGTTTCCACCGCACCTTGACCTGTGCAATGGTTCGGTTCCTGAGCGGGGTTTCCTTTCTGTTCAATATGCATTGAGGTTCTGGTAGGAATTCTCCCTCCGGTTCCACCTGGATCACAAACCAGTCAATTATATGATTATAATCATGTACATATTTCTTCAATAATGAAACATGGAAAACATTATGTGCTTTTACTGTGGGAGGAAGTGCTAGCCTATAGGCTACATGTCCTACTCTATTTATAACTTCAAAGGGTCCACAATACTGAGGTGCCAACTTGGCACAAGCTCCCATCCTTAGGGAACTCTTCCTGGGCCTAACTTTGAGATATACATGGTCTCCCGCCTGGAACTCTTTTGGAATTCTCCTTCTGTTGGCATAGATTTTCTGTCGATTCTGAGCGACCTTTAGATTTTGTTTTATCCGAGTCACTTGTTGTTCCATTTATTTCAACATGTCGGGTCTAATGATAACTCTGTTTACAAGGTTACTCCAATTGACTGGAGTGTTGCACGACCTACCATAGAGGACTTCGAAATGACTCATATTCAGGGATTCTTGGTAGCCGTTGTTGTAGGCGAATTCCACTAGTGGCAGGTAGTCTTCCCACCTTTTGGGTTGATGCATTACATGCATCCTGAGCATGTCTTATAATATTTGATTCACCCTTTCCATATATCCATCGGTTTGAGGGTGATAGGCTGTGCTAAATAGTAACTTGGTCTCCAAACCAGCCATCAGTGATTTCCAAAAGTTGGAAGCAAATTTCATGTCTCTGTCAGACACGATCTATTTTGGCATACCATGTAGTCTAAATATATCCTTCATGAATATGTTGGCGATGTCTATTTCCTTACAAGTTGACTTGATGGGGATAAAATGAGCTGAATTGCTCAATTTATCCACCACTACCATGATGGCATCATTCTGTTTGGTCGAGGTTGGTAACCCGGTGATGAAATCCATGGAGATGGTTTCCCATTTCCATTCCAGGATTGGTAGAGGTTGTAATAATCCTGCTGGGTGTCAGTGTTCTACTTTATCTATTGGAATTCTATGCATTTGACTAAGTACTCAACTATGTCTTTCTTCAATCCAGGCCAATAGAATTGTTTCCTGGTGGCCATGATCATCTTCTGGTATCCTGGATGGCCAGTATAGGGTCTTTTGTGCAGTTCATCCATTATGAACCTCTTCAAGTCGTCACAATACAATCTGTTTCTGTAAGTGAGCAGACCTCCTTCCATCATCTGGTAGCCTCCATACTTTATCCCTATGGGTCCTTGCTGCAGGTACGAGGTCACGATCTGGAAGAATGTGTCTGTCTCTTGTGCATTTCTGACTCTTTCCTTGACATCCGTATTGCAGGTGCTTACCGCTGCCAGGTGAATTGTTTTCATGCTTCTGCTAAGGGCATCAACCACCCTATTTTCCTTTCCCTTAATATGTTTGATTTCAAAATCAAACTCGCTGAGGAGGGCCATCCACCTAGCTTGTCTGGCATTGA
>SNQJ01S0042866.1:131457-145296 GCA_010110895.2 Picea sitchensis | reverse complement strand
TATCTTTCATATTTTTCATAAATGGGAATGTCAAAAGTTAACAAAGAAATCAGTTTAAGATCTTTTGTTCCTCTAGTAGATTTCTTTCTAAAAGTTATGAGAATTTTGTTTGGAATTTTATGAGAAAGTAATCTCTTCATCCTCTAAATGCACACATAATACTGGAAGGGTATTTTCAAAAGTGGAGAAGACATCATTTTCAATGGAATATAACACTTAAGGGAGTGTTTCATGACCTATTTCCTCAAATTTCTTTTTTTTTCTTAAGTTGTTAAAAAAGATGCATTCATGATTTGTCATTACCTATCTATTTTAACACCACTATTTCACAAAGATGATCGATTAAGTGATCTTTTTAATAGAAATTGAAACTGAATGTTAATTCTGGACTATTTTATTCATTGCTAATATTTTTTTTGGTCAAATAAATCATGAATAATGTATGCATTGTTCAACTTTTAACATTTTCCCAAAATTTTATATTTCTAAGCATGAATAAAAATATAGTTTTAATTAATTATATTGGTTTGTTTTTAGCAGTTGTTCGCAACCCTCTCAACAACCCTCCTTATTTTTTTAGCATCTCACATTTTGTGCATGAGGGCATGCAAAACCTTAGGCATGGGGGAGTGGTTGTTGGGACCTTCATATTGTTTTCATCTTCTGTCAGCAAGTCCAAATCAACATGTTCAGTGCTTGAATTTGATGATCATTTCTAGAATTTCGGTACAGCAGAATCCTATTCTGGTATTGTTATGTTCTGGTATTGCAGAATCTTGTTTTTATACTGTCATACTCCAATACTGTAGAATATTTTTCTGGTACTATAGAATCCTGTTATGGTATTGTTTTGTTCTGGTACTACAGAATCATGTCCCGGTGTTGTCCTATTCTGGTACTGCAAAATCTTGTTTCAGTACTATCATGTTCTGATACTATCTATTATGGTACTGAAGAAACATGTTACGATACCAGTTACCAGTCTGGTACTGATGCCAAAGTGATATGATGTTTGTCATGTACTTAACATTGTTTTCACTTCAGGTAATTGGAGGTATGGGATAATATTTTCACGTTCTTTCTATCAAGAATCGTTTAAGTCTTGTGTTGAACCATTCTCTACTCTCATAGGCATATTCCTCCTACATTGTTACACTCACCCCTAAATGAATCATCCTTGCTATCCTTTAAGGAGACATTTTCACATTTAGCTCTATATGATAATGGGTGCACCTATCTTATTTCCTCATCATTATGAAAAAGTTATTAATAATTGACATATCCATTGAAAAGTGGCGACACGATTATGTTTAATACTAACCTAGTTGATTCAACAAGTTCTTATCCAAGTTTATCTTTACAAGTTTCCTTGGGAGGTATTGATGAAAACCTCATGCCATGGACCTCCCTTGCAAACCCTTAATGAACTTTCATGAGAACTCTAATAGGATTAACTGGAGGGACCTCTTAGTCATTATCCGAGATGTTCCATTATACATTGAACAACTGATATTTAAGGATAATGTGGATGATTTCACCCTTGGGATAATTGCAAGAAATTAATTATGTACCTAATAACTCTAAAACACTCTTGTACCACCTGCCTTCCTTATAATCTAAAGATGTCAATGAACAATGTACATAATAAATCGTTCTAAATATTTTGAGTAATATAATAAAAAGGAAGTATCAGGAAGTACAAGTAAACATGTCGAGGTATTGAACAGGCCTACTGGTAGTGGGGCCATGCTTGTATGGTACTAAGGTAAACCCGTAGGGGTACTGAACAAGCTTGTTGGCAGTGGGGCTATGCCGGATAAAGGGAGTTGAAAAACATAAATTGGCACACCTAAAAATAAACAAAAACCCTTGGCTCTCATTCTGAAGCAAGCATTATCAAATCAAGGCTAGGAAATTATCTTTATATCTCTTGGATGATGTTCTTAAGAACCTTCAAGTATCCACTTTAAGGTTTTATCTTTAAATAGGTTTACATGAAAGTGGGACCCTCGGTATATGTAATTCAACCTACCTAAGAAAGAATAGCTTCATGTTTATAGACTTGGATAAGCAACGAGTTAATCATCTTGGGATGTATTCTTTTATGTGTTCCTCTCTTCAAATGGGATCTAAACTATGCTTATATCACTTTTATTTTAAAGGTAATCTAACCAAGGGGCCTATTAGTCAAAGTCATTATGAAAACTTTTGGCCACTATCCTATAATCATATTAGAGTCACATCCATCCCTTTCTCCTAATTACGATCCACATCAAATTGGATAAGACTTAACATCAAATCACTAATGGATGTAATCTATTACTCATGGCTCCACTTTTCCATCATAACTACTTTTCCATGGGTAAGAAGTGTGAAGCAGAGGCTAGGAGGTTTATATTGTATAGAAGGTTACTTAAAAGAGAACTTAAGGATCTAAAGAAGGGTGGAACTTCAGGGATTTCTTGATCAAGTGAGGAGTACCATAAATTTTGAAATTTTGATGATCATGTTTGCATGAGGACATGCAATGGATAAGGCATGGGGGAAATGTTGAGCCTCATTTTTGTCACCTCCAATTGCCTTATTTTGTCTCATATCCTGGCCAATTTTTCCTCATACATATGCACTATGTTTTTGTTTTCCTCAAAAGACATGTCTTTTAACCATTATTGTGTACATATAAGGTAACTTATGTTTAATCATGATTTATGATGATTTATTAATGAGTTGGATTGAATATTTGATGTTTTAAGCTCTCTAATTACTTTGAATGATCTAAGAAAACCTTATGGCAACAAACCCTATTCATATGGTACCTGTTTCGGCGTTCATCTAGTACTCAACTCGTTTGGTACCAATTATGCACTCATCTGGTACCAATGTTGTGCTCGTCCGATACCAACATCAACAATCGTCCAGTACTAGAAATACTTTGAAATTTTGGAATGCTTCTAGAAGAAAATCAGAGACATGGGTTTTGTCCAGAGAAGCATTTAAATGAAGACACATATATCATAATTCACCCAACTCACATGAGTCGAATTCCAACTTAGGGGGAATGATTCTACAAAAATTAGCAAAAATCTTTAACTGCCAACTTGCACCTCGATTTTCGTGCAGATAGCATCAGATATAGAAATTCTACGAAATGGGTTTCTTCTAGAATGTGGAAAATTGAGTAATATGCATGAACTCTTACAAAATTCAAATTGTTTTAGAATATATGAGTGGATCTCTAACTTGAATCTGCCCAAATTGATGAAAAACCCAGATTTTTGGGATTTATCCTAAAATTGTAAAAATTGTTTTCTGAGTTTGGGGATTCGGTTTCATCCATTCCTCCATGGATTTTATGTATAAATAATACCTCATGGGTCTGAGGAAAGGGGAAGAATTGTATGTTGTAATATTGGTTCTTGAAGAAGACGAAATTGTTATGCTGTAGGGTTGGTTTTTGAAGATTGTTGGTTGTACACTTATTTGTCAGGTAATGATATAATTTCAGTTTATGGATTATATGTGTGCATTTACATTATACCTACTGTAAGTTTCTCTTAAGAGTTGCCTTGTTGGTACGACAAGGGTCCACTGATTCAATCAAGGTAAGTCTCTTTGTAATTAATTGTGAATAATATTCTTGTTTTATGTGTGTGTGAACATAGTAAATTTATGTTTGATTACATCATCTAATTCCACCCCTGGAATGTTTCATTGATACCTTTAATAGCAGGTCACATGGATGTGTGGTAATTTTGAGTAAGTAAGAGTTGTGATTGTAATGTGAGATCTATGAGTGTAATGATTTCTGAGTAATGATTTGACATGTTTGTGTGAGTATGTGAGAACAATCATTCAATTTAACTGCGTTCATTTGTTATATTAAATGCTTTAGTGTTTTTTTTTATTTTGCAAACATAGGGACAAGTTGGATGTCCATCTTTCACCATACACAAGCTTTTAATGGTTTATTCAATCACACTTAGAGTTTCCTTCCATTAATGATTAGGTTACATCTTGCAAATATTGGCACAAGCAAGACCTCCATCTCTCACCCTACATGCACCTATAATGGAGTGTCTTCCTCTACCTGTTATTTCTTCTAGAATTGATTGATGCTTTCTTTTGAGAATATGCAGTGTGTTAACTATTCTTAGTTTGGTTGCTCCAGGAGATAGAGTCAAATTTCATATTTTCCTTTCATGATCCATCAATGAAAAAATTCATCACATGAGAAAGAGCTTAAATCATATTCTTATTTATGAGTTTTTCTTTATGAATTTTGAAATGTGCGGAGAGTGTTATCTTTGAAGTGTGAAAACATAGCGTTGGTTTTTAGATTGTTTTCTTATATAGGCTTACTCATCATACATAGTAAACCACCTATTGTTGGCACATATAGTGTAACAACTCTATTGATTACGAATCTTGGTCAATAATGCATTTTTGGTAATATATTATGCATATAATTGCACCAACATTTTGGCGTCATTGTCGGGGAGTTGTAAACGGTAATAGGTAGTATTTGAATTTGATTGATTTAATGGTTTTGTATTGGTTTTATGGATGACCTAAGGGTGGAGATAATATGGTAATATGAGAGGGAAGAGCCCACACATCCAATTTAGTGGGGTTTCTCCAAAGTTAGGTTGTCCTCTCCCTTTCATGCAGAAGTGGTTTTCTCTTAATGAAAGCGTGTTTTTGCTTCTTTTATGCAAAAGTGTGTTTTTATTTATGAAAATTTAGTTTCATTTATGAGGATCTGACTTTCCCTAACCAATAACTTGGTGACAGCAGGGTCCCAATAACGAAATGAGTTCAAGTTTGGTCTATTTTATTTTTGCAATAGTTTTAATTTCCTAGTTTTAAAATTCAAATATTTGATGATAAATCATTTTTGGGGTGTTGTAAGAACCCCCGAGTACTAATTTTTGTTGTGAGATAGGGATCATCAACCAGCTAGAGTAATTCAAGGATGATCAAGAGCTTGAAGAATGTTACTCCAAAAAATTACTCACATTCTAGCAGCAACTGGGATATCCACCTCTCAGGAAGAGCATATCATGACATCGGTAAATAATTTATTTGTCTCTCCACAAGAAGATTTAGAAGTCTCTTCAGATTCCTCTTGTCAATTTTTTGAGGAGACTAAAGTATCATGGATATAATTCAATGGAGAGAAATAATTATAACATGAGATTGAGGAGTTATTAGCATGTCTCTCAGTAGATCTTGTATGTACTCCAAAGACCAATCATATTGAAGAAGATAATCTGTGTAGCATGGAAAAGGAGGACATGTTGTGCGACCTAAACAAATAAGGGAAACAATAATATCATGATCCTATTGAAAGATGGTTCCAATTAGTTATCAGGCCAAAGTAATCTTTTACTTTTCATTATTGTTTGATCTCATCATCAAAGAAGTTGGTCCTTCATACTCTAGTATGCATTAAAATTTATCTTTTAAACCTGGGTATGAATATATTTCTAACCCTGCTACACATGGCTTCACTGGAAGTATTCATATACTTGAAGGACATTTTCTTTTGTTCAATTAGAATAGGATAGTAAATAAATAAATAAATGTTTCATATAAGTGAAATGCAACCTATCTTTCATACTCTTCATAAATGGGAATGTGAAAAGTTAACAAAGAAATCAGTTTAAGATCTTTTGTTCCTCTAGTAGATTTCTTTCTAAAAGTTATGACAATTTTGTTTGGAATTTTATGATAAGGTAATCTCTTCATCCTTTGAATGCACACATAATACTAGAAGGCTATTTTCAAAAGTGTGGAAGGAATCCTTGTCAACGGAATATAACCTTAAGGGAGTGCTTCATGACCTATTTCCAAAAATTTCTTCTTTTTCCTTAAGTTGTTAAAAAAGACGCATTCATGATTTATCATTACCTATCTATTTTAAGACCACTATTTCACAAAGATGATTGATTAAGTGATCTTTTTAATAAAAATTGGAACTAAATATTAATTCTAGACTATTTTATTCATAGCTAATATTTTTTTGGTCAAATAAATCATGAATAATGTATGCATTGTTCAACTTTTGACATTTTCCCCAATTTTTCTATTTCTAAGCATGAATAAAAATCTAGTTTTATTTAGTTCTATTGTTTTTTTTTAGCAGTTGTTCGCAACCCTCTCAAAAACCCTCCTTATTTTTTTAGTGTCTCACATTGTGTGCATGAGGGCATGAAAGACCTTAGGCATGTGGGAGTGGTTGTTGGGACCTTCATATTCTTTTCAACTTCTGTGAGCAAGTCCAAATCAACATGTTCAATGTTGGAACTTGATAATCACTTACAAAATTTTGGTGTTGTCATGTTCCGGTACTGCAAAATCTTATTCTGGTATTGTTTTGTTCTGGTACTACAGAATTTTGTTTCAGTACTGTCCTGTTCTTGTACTGCACAATATTTTTCTAGTACTGTCTTGTTTCGGTACTATATATTCTAGTACTGCGGAATCCTATTCCGGTACTATTATGTTCCGATACTGTAGAATCCTATTATGGTATTGTCATGTTCCGGTACTTCAGAATCTTGTTCTGGTAGTGTCCTATTCTGATACTATGCATTCTGGTACTCTAGAAACATCTTCCAATACCAGTTACCAATCCAGTACTGATGCCAAAGTGATACGATCTTTTTCATGTACTTAACATTGTTTTCACTTCAGGTAATTGGAGGTATGGGATAATATTTTCAAGTTCTTTCTATAAAGAATCATTTAAGTCTTGTGATGAACTATTCTTTCCTCACATATACATCTTCCTCCTACATTGTTACACTCACCCCTAAATGAATCATCCTTGCTATCCTTTAAGGATATATTTTCACATTTAGATCTATATGATAATGGGTGCACATGTCTTATTTCCTCATCATTATGAAAAAGTGACTAATAATTGACATATCCATTGAAAAGTGGTGACACCATTATGTCTAATACTAACCTAGTTGATTCAAAAAGTTCTTATCCAAGTTTATCTTTACAAGTTTCTCTTGGCAGGTATTGATGAAAATCTCATCTGGTGGACCACCCCTGCAACACCTTAATGAACTATCATGAGAACTCTAATAGGATTAACTAGAGGGACCTCTTAGTCATTATTCGAGATTTTCCATTACACATTGAATAGCTTAGATTTAAGGCTAATGTGAATGATGTCACCCTTGGGATAATTGAAAGCAATTAATTATGTACCTAATAACTCTAAAACACTCTCGTGCCACCTTCCTTTCTTATACTCTAAATCTATCCATGAGAAATATACATCATTCTAAATCTTTTGAGCAGTATCATAAAAACGAAGTATCAGGAAGTACAAGTAAACTCGTCGAGGTACTAAACATGCCTATTGGCAGTGGGGCCATGCTTATATGGTACTAAATTAAACCCGTTGGGGTACTGAATAGGCTTGTTGGAAGCAGGGCTATGCTGGGTAAAGGGAGTTGAAAAACATAAATTGGTACACCTAAAGATAGCAAAAACCATTGGGTCTCATTCTAGATAAATCATTATCAAATCAAGCCTAGGAGATTAGCTTTATATCTCTCGGATGATGTTCTTAAGAACCTTCAAGTATCCACTTTAAGGTTTTATCTTTAAATAGGTTTGCATGAAAATCAGACCCTCGGTATATGTAATTCAACCTACCTAAGAAATAAGAGCTTCATATTTATAAACTTGGATATGAAATGAGTTAATCATCCTGGCATGCATTCTTTTATGTGCTACTCTCTTCAAATGGGATCTAAACTATGCTTATATCACTTTTATTTTAAAGGTAATATAGCTATGGGGCCTATTAGTCAAAGTTGTTATGAAAAATCTTGTCCACTATCCTATAATCATATTAGAGTAACATCTAGCCCTTTCTCCTAATTATGATCCACAATAGATTAGATAAGACTTAACGTCAAATCACTAATGGATGTAATCTATTACTCATGACTCCACTTTTCCATTAAAACTACTTTTCCATGGGTAAGAAGTGTGAAGTAGAGGCCAGTAGGTTTATATTGTATAGAAGGTTACTTAAAAGAGAACTTAAGGAACTGAAGAAGGGTGGAACTTTAGGGAGTGCTTGATCGAGTGAGGCGCACCTTCAATTTTGAAATTTTGAATATCATTTTTTCATGAGGATGTGCAATGGATAAGACATGGGAGAAATGTTGAGCCTCATTTTTTTCACATCCAATTACCTTATTTTGTCCCATATCCTGACCAATTTTGCCTCATACATATGCACTATGTTTCTATTTTCCTCAAAAGACATGTCTTTTAGCCATTATTGTGTACATATTAGGCAAATTATGTTTAATCATGATTTATGATTATTTATTAATGATTTGTATTGAATATTTGATGTTTTAAGCTCTCTAATTAATTTGAATGATCTAAGAAAACCTTATGAAAAAACCCTTATTCATGTGGTACATGTTTCAACATTCATCCGGTACTCATTTCATCTGGTACCAATTCTGTGCTCATTCGGTACCAATTCTGTGCTCATCCAATACCAATGTTTTCCTCATCCGATACTAGAAATAATTCAAAATTTTGGAATTCTTCTAGAAGAAAATCGGGGACATGGATTTTGTCTAGAGTGGAGTTTACATGAGGAATCATGGGGAAGAATTTACCCAGCTCACACATGTGGACCTCCATCTCAGCGAGAATGATTCTGCAAAAATTAGCAAAAATCTCAAACTGTGAACTTGCACCTCGATTTCCATGCAGATGGCATCAAATATAGAAATTCTACGAAATGCATTTTGTCTATAATATGGAAAATTGAGTAAGACATGGACTCTTTTCCAAAATTTGAATTGTTTTAGAAGATATTTTTGGATCTCTAAGTCGAATTTTCCCAAATTGATGAAAAACCCATATATTTGGGATTTATCCTAAAATTGTAAAAATTGTTTTATGATTGTGGGCATTCGGTTTCATCCATTCCTCCATGGATGTTATGTATAAATAAGACCTCATAGGTCTGAGGAAAGGGGAGGAATTTTTTTTCTATAATATTGGTTCTTTAAGAAGAATGAATTGTTATGTTGTAGGGTTGATTTTAGAAGATTGTTGGTTGTACACCTATTTCTCAAGTAATGATATAATTTCAGTGTATGGATTATATGTGTGCATTTACATTATCTCTACTATAAGTTTCTCTTAAGAGTTTCCTTGTTGGTATGGAAAGGCCCAACCGACCCAATAAAGATAAGTCTCTTTGTAATTAATTGTGAATATGATTCTTGTTTTTTTTGTGTGTGAGCAGAGTAATTTTATGTTTGATTACAACATCTATTTCCACCCCTATCATGTTTCAGTGATACCTTTAATAGCAGGTCACATGGATGTGTGGTAATTTTGAGTAAGTGATAGTTGTGTGTGTAATGTGATATCTATGAGTATAATGATTTCTACGTAATGATTTGGCATGTTTGTGTGAGTATGTGAGAACAATCATTCGATTTAATTGTGTGCATTTGTTATATTAAATGCTTTAGGGTTTGTTTTTATTTTGCAAACATAGGGACAAATTGGATGTCCATCTTTCACCATACACAAGCCTTTAATGGTTTATTCAATCAAACTTAGAGTTTCCCTCCATTAATGATTAGGTCACATCTTGAAAATATAGGCACAATCAAGACCTCCATCTCTCACCCTATATGCACCTACAATGGAGTTTCTTCCTCTACCTGTTATTTCTTCTAGAATTGATTGATGCTTTCTTTTGAGAATATGCAATGTGTTAATTGTTGTTATTTTAGTTTTTCTAGGAGATAGAGTCAAAGTTCATGTTTTCCTTTCATGAGCCATCAATGAACATATTCATCACCTACGCAACAGCTTAAATCATATGCATATTTATGAGTTTTTCTTTATGAATTTTGAAATGTGTGGAGAGTGTTATCTTTGAAGTGTGAAAACATAGTGTTGGTTTTTAGATTGTTTTCTTATATAGGCTATACTCGTCAGACATAGTAAACCACATGTTTCGGGCACATATAGTGTAACAAATCTATTGATTATGAATCTCAGTCGATAATTTATGTTTGGTAATATATTATGCATATAATTGCACCAACAACACTTGCAACAAATTTAATTTTGCATTGTTTCATTACCTTGATATTGCATTGTTGTTTACCCAACTTGATGGAGAAGGGATAGGATGATCGTTAACCTCTAATCCAATCATGTTAGACATATCTAAAGTTATGATATTATCCTATGAACCATAGTCAAATAGAGCATCTATCTTGGAATTAATGACCTGAATCTTGATGCGAAAAATCTTGGTCATCTCCTCCTCTTACTGATGAAGGATACTCAGATTCACCTCCTTCTGCACTGATGTGCATACAATATTCCCATATACATTGTAGCTACTTTCAAATTTATTGCTTGAATTCTTGGCTAGAATATTCTTTTTGTTTGCTTCCTTCTTGCAGTTATTTGGGTTCAATTCAGGATGTTGTTTTTGGTGCTTTTTCTCAGTTTGGAGATAAATATTGAAATGGTTGCAATGGTTGTTGGGATATTGGCACTAATGTGAATTGGATATCATGTAATTATCCTTTCCCCCATTTACACTTCTTCTTCCCATCCTTGGAATCTTCCTAGTTCTCTTTATTCTTGGAACTGTGTGGCTATTGTTTCTTGTGGAATGTGTTTTCCATATATGTTTCCTATACACATGCATCATCCACTATCCTTGGCTTGAAATGGATCACTTACTTTCATATATGGCTATGCAAATACCCCAAATACTTGGAGAGTACATCTAGGTTCCTAGGAGAGATACCCAACATCATGGCCATCTTTTTGAACTCAATGGTGCACTCCTATACACTCTAGCCTTCCTTCTCCCTGATGTAGTGACACCATATCCATTGGTCCTTGTAATACCATACCTTGAATCCAAATGTAAATGTAAATGTACATATAGGCTGGTGAGATGTCAGCACTAAGTTTTTGGTTCTTTTTTTTTTCACGCACACAAAAGGTGGAGTGTGTGCCCATTTCATAGTTTCCATGCACCAAAGGAAGTGCACGAGGATTGTATTTGTAACACACCCATCCTTATACTTGTTGGGATATGTGACACATTAAATTTTGAAGAACTTAGTAAACTATAACATACCCTGTCGTCCAGGCTGGCCATGCCAACGTCATAAAAACAACAATGCCAACTATATATATATATATATATATATATAACTTTAAATAGAAAATTGCATTCTGCCAATATACCGATTCATGCAGAAATAACAATAAACATGTACATGTATCATACACAAGAAATACCAATAAATACAAAGACATGTATAAATACTTAGCATGCAAATGGACACACAATTGATACTTATCTTTTATAGAAGACCACTAAATGTGTGCAGACCTTCCATGATCCTCCCATCCTTAGACCATGTTTCTCATCACTCTCAGTAGTGGGTCACCCTCGATCTAGGACTAAACTCCACCCGGGTAAAGGGATTCCTAGGCTAGGTTGAGACAAATCAGAAAATAGGAAGTATTTCCTTCCAGGATCCTAATCGAACTAACAACCTACAAACTCTCATTCCCCACATTCTTGTCCCACCCCAGGAAGTGTGCCCCTTCATTTCTCAATAGTCCTTTGGTTGCCCCACTTCCCTTCTAGGGAATCAACAACAGGTCGAACAAGAATTCTCAAAGCACTATATTTGCAGCTGGCTCCCTTAAGAAATTTATCTCCCAACAAACTCTCTCAACCGAAGAGACTTTCTCACAGGCCTGACAACCTGCTTCTTTAGTACCATGACCCTGACAACCCGCCTCTTCAATCCATCTCTCTAGACAACCAACTACAGGCTCAGGTGAAGGTAGCAACATAAAACAGGTATGAAACAGGTGATGGCGGAAAAAACAACCCTCTGGTTTTGCTTAGGCGCTTCCCATCACAACAAGGTACAGGTGCGCTATTCCTCCCAGGATGGTTATGGGTTACTTTGGGTAACGGGAATAGTACGGGGTTTCTTCAAGAGTGTTATCACTGAAATTTCGTCCGCACATGGTTACAAGAACTCAGCATCATCAAACAGTGATGAAGTCATCCATGGACCTGAATTAATACCACAACATTCAAAAAATGTCAAAAAACTATACAAAGTAGTGAAAAATTGAAGAGCGCTATGCAAACATTGGGCGCGTGTGCGCATGCGCAGAACAGGAATGCAGAAATCTCGCACAGGCGCACGATGCGCGAATGTTAGTGCAAAAAGTCGCGCACCTGCTAAACGGCGCATTTAAGAAAGTGGTTGGCCTCCCACCCACTTATGGTTCATCTCCCAAGCCAGTTTGTCCCTCAAATCTGGACTGGATCTGACTAGTGGGCTAGTCAAAGACCTAAGAATGCCCTAATTGGCCTATTTTCACACTACAAAGCAGTTAAACAATAACCCAAATGAATGCTATAAAAAGCCATGCATGCACCTCATTTTCTCAAGGAATTAAAAGTAATGTTATGCTACCTCTATTGTCTTCAGAACTCCATCCTTGTCAAGAGCATATTGGCACCATTGCATTGGACAATCCACCTCACCCATTGAGTGGATTTGTAAAGAGTTCTTTCATCATCATTTTCCATTTTTATTTGTTGTAAAAAGAGCTAGCTAGTGGGGGTCCAAGATCCCTCCCTTGGAGGAAGAAGGGACTCATAGTCCCCTTTCTTTTTGGTGCTTTGTGTCACTAATAGATCAGCCTCAAACATTGGTGATATGGGTCTCATGGTTCTTTTTGTTTCTATGTCCCTATGCTCATGAATTTAGTTTTTATTGCATCTCTTAGTTTAATTCTTAATTGTAGTTTTTATTTTCTTTCCCTAACTCTTTTCCTTACAGTTGTCCTGCTCAGCAGACCCAACTGAGCTTGCAAGCACCTCTATTTTGCTCACCAAGGTGACGAAAGAGTCGCGACAGATTGGCGACTCCACTGAGGAAAGGTATCAATATCCTACCCCATTTGGGTTTTTCTTGCTCTTCTTTTAAGTTTGTTTAACTTGCAGGTGAAGTAACCGGCCTAAGCCGACCTGCCAACCAGTCAATTCCAAGTTGAATTGAGAGAAATCCATTCGGATTTTTCATTCTCGGTCGTGTGCCATATATGCATAGGTTTTTAAGCCCACAGACGTGCATCATGCGCCCATGCACCTGATTCACAGTTATGTTTTACGCATGTGCGCCTGTTGACTTGTCTCTGTTTGTGAGCATGTGCTCTGTGCGCCTCTGTCTCCACTGAGACCTGCGCATCTGTGCAAAAATTCACATTGTAAAGTTGTTGAGATGTGGGGAAGGCCATTTTCCTTCTTAAAAATGATTCCAAGCATGTTTTAAAGCTACACCACACTTAGTCCCCTCATCATATAAAGGGGTTAGTCAAAAAATACATAGGCACGTAGGAGGATAAAATCAATTTCCCTTCGTTTCTTTTTTCCACATGGATGGCTTGTTTTCACTCACAAGATAAGTTGGAAATCATTTTTAATCACATCTAACTTGCATTGGGACTAGAAGTTGAGTAACAATCTCTTAGTATGCTCTTCTCGCGCGCCTCCAAGCGATCTTGAGAAACGGAAAAAGATTGTGAAACAATTTCATCTCCCTTAAGAACATTAAAACCTTTAGGAGAGGACAACAACCCTTCTTGGGACTCCTCTTAGTTTACTTTTTCAAACACATCTTAATATTGTAATGGGCCCACACATGCCCACATGCTACAAAGATAGGATAGTGTTTGAATTTTGGCTTTCTTAGATCAAAACAC